>JAHTLZ010003307.1:3085549-3099312 GCA_023846285.1 Phrynocephalus versicolor
TTTTTGTTCTGCTTCTCCCATGACCTCCCAGAAAGCCTCCCTGCTCTGGTTGGCTTGCAAGGAGGGCAGCCTCAGCACACCAAAAGACATCCACCTTATAAGCTCCTCACTTAACAACCAATTCACTTAATGACCTAGTTGTGGGAATAGAACATTCGTTGTTCAGTGAAGAATACCTGTAATGTAAATGCAGGTGGACAGACATGGTATGGACAATAATTTTGTGTTGGTTTTTGATTAGCAGATATCACTACAAACCATGGCTCATAGGATTTGCTTCAGATTTAGGACTCATAGAATCTATTTTCTAATGGGACGTTATCTGTGTCACTGTGAGTCCTGGCTCTTGGTGGTGGACAGATATCCAGACATTTATTTTCTCCAAAATGTCTTGTGGTTTCTCTCTAGTTGGGGCAATGTGAGAAATTAAAATGGCCTCCAGGTTAAGTCCACACATAGGGATTTAGTCCAAAATCCTCTGATGATTGGGGTTGTCAGACGGTTTGAGCTGTTCGGCAGTGGAATATGCTGCCACAGAGGGTGGTGGAGTCTCCTTCTTTGGAGGTTTTTAAGCAGAGGCTGGATGGCCATCTGTTGGAAATACTGTGATGGGGTTCCTGCATGGCAGGGGGTTGGACTTGATGGTCATTGAGGTCTCTTCCAACTCTATGATTCTATGATTCTATGATTGAACACTCATTTACAATCCAAAATCTTCCAGTCTATAAGATCCAAGAAATCAAAGGGAAATTTAAATATTATTATGAATGCTAAAAAATCAACAGGAAACCATATTGCTGTATTTGACCAGGATAAAAGATGAGACATAAACAATGTACTGAAGAATTATTCAGAATAAATGCAAAGAATCCTTCGATGAATCCTCTGTCGTTTTAAAGATTGAATAAAATTTGCTGCCTAAGCAGCTTGGAGACCTAAATCCCCAGAAATACTTGGAATACAAATAGAATTATTTCAGCCACAGACATCAAATCTCAAAATCCTGGTAAGAATAGCCAACAAAAAGGGGGAGAGGGGAATCACTGAAAGATTAGAATAGAAATACTCTACATGAATCTGAGGTCTCAAGAAAGATGATGCAAAAGATTGCACTACCTATAAGACACAGATTCCCCAACCTACAGTTCTTGACACACACACCCAAACAGGAGGTCTCAAAGTTACTTCTGGGGGTCAGCATAGTTATCTTTAGTTGCAAATATCTGTATATTTATTATATTAGATCAATATAAATAATTAAATACATATGGTTTATTTGAGGATTATTTTAATCCTCTTGCCCCGTGGATGGATAGATTTAATCTGAAACAGAACTGCAGGCAACCTAGAGTTCTTGGTTATTTCTCTACCCCTCTGGTGAACTGTCCATTTATACATGTGTATCACTATTATCCCCTCTGAATATCTCATTTGTTCCTCTTTGTTCCTCCACATCCACCTTTGGAGAACTGATGCCAGCCCTTTGGACCTGAGCGTTAGCTTGACTCAAAGATATCTGATTGAGGTGAGCATGCAGTGCACACTGAGAATCCTGACACCCAAGACAGGAGCAGGATTGCCACCAAGATGGCAGCAGGATTGCTGCCATTTTATCCCATTAAAATGCCTTTTTATGCAACTATGGTGGGGACACAGGTGATTTGGCTATTATAAAAGGGGGTCACAACTCAACAAAGATTGGAAACACTGCTATAGGACCATCACATCAATTTTCCATGCAGTTAAAGTAAAACAAAGATTTTTACCATATACAGAACAACAAAAATGCAAGATTCAAATGGGATTCAGGAAAGGAAAAGACACTAAAAATGTTACTGCAAGTATATGTTTCCACTGGAGCATACAACAAATTTTCAGAAGAAAATGTGTTATATTAAGCCTTTGTGTTGAATAAGAAAAAAAAAGCTAGGGGTAATTCTGTAAGATACAGTGACACAGGAATGGTTGTTCTGATGAACAGCCTACAATATGAACAAAAGCCTATTGTTAGGATGGAACATAGAAGGACAGAATGGCTTCCAACTAGCAGAGTTATTAACATTTCAATTTTTCCTTTCCAATTTCTATGCAGTATGTCTATAAATGGTGGATCAGATTTAGGGGGAGAGTAAAACTAATAGTGGACATTTGCCACAAATGATTATTTAAAATATGCAGATGATTACAGATTACAGATGAAAGGAAGAAAATTCAAAGGCAGAATTATGATTTAACATGGAAACGACAGAAGGAATGATGACAGAATAATTATATGAATTTTAACAATCTAGAAATTGACCCCCCCCCCGGGCCTAATTCAGATCAATCTATCCAAACTGAGACTGCAGCCAAAAAATAAAGGAGACTTGAGACTTCGAAGTACAACTGTAAAAGGATTAGAAAAGATAGTTAAATGTAAGCATGTGTCACTCGAGACCTAGGCCAAGATACAGTATTATGACAATCCCAATTACTACGTAAGGATGTGAAAACTTGCCAAGGAAGAAAAGTGTGAAGGGGAAAATGTTCATTTTGAAAGGTATTGCTGGAGAAGAGCTTTATGGATATTATTGATTACCAGAAAGACTAAAAAGCAGGTTTAAAGTAAACCCTGAGCTCTCACTAACAAATGAAACAAAAAATGAAAAACAAAACAAAAATTCATTTTGTGTCGATCTATAGAACATACCAATAACAAGTAGAGACCTGCATACATTTGGAGGAGGGATGTTGGCATTGATAGGAGGAAATGTTCTGCTTGCATTCATTTCTCTCACACTGCCTTATATATTCAACAACATGATACTTGTATAGCATTCTGATGCTCATATACAATGATACTCACAAACAGCTTACCAATTGAGCCCCAGCATCAAAAATTCTGTCTACTCTTGCAACAGCTTCAAGCAAGAAGCAGAAGAGAGATTGAGGAATAATGAGTGAAAGGGGGGCTTCACTTCCTCACCCAAAGGAAATGCAAGAGGGAGTATGGGCAAGGGAGTGGCTGGTGTCAATATTCTGCAGGTATGCTGGTACTACTTAAGTCAATGATTAAGAAAGTCCTTGGCTTATATTTGCTATCAGTCAAGGCAACCAGACCCTTTCTTTTTGAACTTTTCAAAGCATTAACACTTTATTGGATGTTCTTTCTTAATTTATCCCCTCTCGGGTTGTAATTCTTCCATTCTTTTTTTTTCACATTCCCAAGCAGTTAGAATGTCCACAACATTCTATAAGAGCAGCAGGAGCTAAGCCAATGCCTGGGAAAGCCTCCTTTCAATAGAATGAAGCCAAGCTTCTTTTAAATCCAGTTACTACATAATTTTCCAAGTCCATAAAACCTATGTTTGCCTCAGGGTTGGTTTTATTTTTTTTAATGGCGTCCTGATCTGGGGGGTAAACTGACAGGAGAGGCTTTGATTCATTTCATTACAACCATAGTGATCAGAAGATCACTCATATGAAACTGATCTTTCCAAATGCCATCCATCCATTTTCAGCAGGATACTGTACAGGCTTTTAACTTGAAACCAGGTTAGCAGAGACCTCTGCCGATGATCTATTCACTATACCACACTAGCTACTGTTAGTGCTCCCTAAAGGTGTATTAAATGCAGATGAAAGAAGCATGAAAATAGTTCACAATCACCTCTGGACCCTCCTCTTAATGTCCAAGCAATCATTCCATGGGCTCCACATTGTGAGAATGAACAAAAACAGATATTACTGTAATTAAGGAACCAGCAGTAACACTGTTCTAAATTCCTTCGATGAGCTTGCTGCAAGAGGGTAGAACTCCTGGCAATAACTCCTCCCAATCTCCAAGGAATATCCATACTTCCCAGCCCTTTCAAGGTAGGGCTGGGCAGATGGTTACTGTTCTCTTCTCCTCTTCCTGAAGTCTCCTCTGGTGCCTTTTGCTCCAATACTACAGATGGGTCAGATCAAGTGCTGCTGCTCCTCTTGGACAATAAAGGTGCCAAGTTCATGTTGGAGTCACAGTAGACTCCTGGAGCCCTGTCCCAGGGTCTCTAATATCAGCCTCATTCATCTACCCAACAGGTGAACCTCAGGGATTTCAAGCTGGGGCTCCCACACTTTGACCAAGGCACAGAATTGTGTATCCCAACTTTCAACATCCTCTCCTCATGCCTCCTCCTCCTCCTCCAAAGTCTCTCTCTCTCTCTCTCTCTCCATCTTTTTAAGGAAGCAGTCAAGCCCTCTTGGTCTTCCTCTTTTATCCCAGCTTCCACCTCACCCCCTTTGCCTTCAAAAAGGTTCTCATCAACCAGTTTCCTTCAGAATAACCTGCTGTCTCTCCCTCCTTCCTCAGATGGTCTTCCTCGAGTGTCGGCAGTGACCTCCTCATGTGGTAAAAGAAACATAGATAATTTAAGATATGCAGATGATGCCTTATGACTGACAGAAGGTAGCAATGACTTGCAACATGGAAGAGAAAGAAGAAACTATAATATACAGTCATAGTAGACCTGTAGTTGGAGGTTAAGACAAAAATCACAACCATGAAAGAACTAAGTAACTTAAGAGCTGATAACAAAGACACTGAAATTGTTTAAAAGGTTGTATACCTTTGTTCAATAATCAAACAGAAACTTCAGAAAAGAAATCAGAAGAGGACTAAGGCTGCTTTCACACAAAGCCTAAAATCCGCTGGCAACTTAAGGATGCATCACTGGAGATAGCTTGGACAAATGAGGATCTTAGAGCAAATCAAGCTTGAACTCTCTAGAAGCAAAAATAAAGAAACCAAGATTGTTCTACTATAGGAAGATCATGAGAAGACAAGACTTGCTGGAAAAGGCAATGATTGTAGGAAACATTCCATATGAGATGGGTTCACCATATGAAAGAAACTGGAAACAGAAATTTTGAAAAAGCTCAGCAGGATTGCTAATGTCGGGACATTTTGGAGGACATCTACTCATTGACAGATTGTTGATAATTAAGAAGATGCTCGTTGCTCTTCTATTTGTGTGACCACACACAAGATCAAACATGCTCAACTCAACTACGGTAATTAATTAGTAGCTATTTGCCACTGCATTTCACATTATTTCATTTATGCACACGTGGAACACCAATAGTATTCAAGAGGTGATTTAATTATCCTGCAAGATTTTAAGCTTCAGAGAACGACCTCAAGAGGAAAGATCTGGTCTATAAAGAGAAAAATAGATGCAACACATTCCATGGTAACATTCCCCTTTTCATATATTTTTTTCATGAAAACAAGATCTTCTATCTTCCACTTGTATAACAGAGAAGTAAGACTAAAGAGTTGGCCAGGTCTATGGCTGTTTCCCCCCCCCCAACCATGTTGTCCAAGTAGGCCACTTGATTAAAATTAAGAAAGAAAAAAAACCCTAGAAACTGCACCCATGGGGACTGGGTTCTTACAGTAAAGAGGTCAGCTATTTCCTCCTAACTAAAAATAAAGAGAGGGAAAGACACTGAATTTTACCAGCTGAAAAATAATTTACAAAATTACTTCCATCCTGCTGCGTGGCTTAAAAAACGGGTGGGGGGAGGGGGGACTAGCCTTATTGGAACAATTTGAAAGAGCTTCTAACTCCCTCGTACTTGAAATAAGGCTGGAACATAACCAGAACCTACATTAAAAGAGTAATAAAAACTCAGAGCAACTCAAACACAGAAGAGAAAATGCCAGAAAACATATTTATTTCCCAGAAATACTGAGTGTCATAGAAGCAAACCCCTCTGCCACGATTTATAATGAATTCTAACCACGACTACCACAGGAACAAGACAATAGGGAATTCTGCTTAGTCGGCAAACACATGCCTCATTCTTTGTTTTATTATTTCATTAGACAGCCGTTGTCATACTAGGTTAAAAAAACAGTTTTATTGAAAAAAATTAAAAGCCTCCCCCCAAAAAAAAATCTGTGGAAAAAAGGGACCATTGTTGTGGTACTTTAAATTTATTTCATTGTGAGATTTTGTGGACCACACACACCAACTGTGACCTAACTGGAAACAAATCTGCTATATTTTTTGAGTGGGGGGAAGCACCACAGAATTTCTGCCTTTTGCTCTCCCTCAGCTTTCATTTTGTCAACACACCAAAACTGACTAACATAGCTTCTTCTTTGATAAAGGACAGCCCTAGTATCTGGATGAAATGCACCCCTTGTGGGATTCACTTAATGATTTTAGCAATGCGGAGCTGGAATAGATCCTATGGATCATGTCCATTCAAAACTCCCAACCACTGGCTCCACAGCCAGATGCCTAAACCACTGAGCTAGGCCACAGATCTTAGGTGTGGGGAAAGTGCAGCCTTCCAGATATCCTTAGACTGAAACTTCCACCACCCCTAGCTGGCATAGGAAATAATGAAGAATGATGGGAACTGGAGCCTGACAATATCAGGAAGACTGTGCTTGCTCTGCTTCCATCTGCGCCTAAGTAAATGGTATGAATAAGCAGACTTGGGGAAAGAGAGGTAGAAGAACCTCAGGGGTGCATTGCTGAACCACTAAAGTTGAGTCGAGAGCGATGAAGCAAGAACAAAGAAGACTTGAGAGGAGATGGAGAAAGGTCTGGTTGGAACTTAATTGGGCTGCTGTTTGTGCTCTGACCATGTGCTACATTCGTGCGGTCAGGGAGACCAAAAGATCTTATGCCTCCCTGAGAATTGGTGCTGTGTTGGGGGACTGAGACTGTCCTGGTTGTGGTGCAAGATGATCTCCTCAGGTGGGCTGATAGGGGCTGCTCTACCTTGTTGGTCCTCCTGGGTTTGTCAGTGGCCTTTGATACCGTCGAACATGGTATCTTGCTGGGTCGCCTTTCCGAGGTGGTGATTGGAGGCATAGCTTATAGTTGGCTCCGGTCCTTCCTTGGTGGCCGTTCCCAGTGTGTTCACCTGGAGGAGGAGTTGTCTGCTCCTTGGACACTCCCTTGTGGGGTACCCCGGGGGTTGACAATTTCCCCTGTGCTGTTCAACATCTATATGAGGCCACTGGCTGAGGTCATTAAGGAATTTAGAGTATGCTTTCATCAATATGCGGATAGCATGCAACTCTATCTGTCCTTTACCACCTCTGCAGTAGAGGCGATGCAGACCCTTGACTCCTGCCTGGATGCGGTCATGGAATGGACCAGGACTAACAGGCTTAGACTCAACCTGGAGAAGACCGAGCTCCTGTTGGTGTGTCCTCTTCCGGGTACAGTGGCCCTTTCCCCAGTCTGGGGGTGGGTGGGATACTACCCTCCAGCTGGCTGATAGCATTAGGAACCTGGGTGTTGTCTTGGAATCAGATTTATCCCTGGAAACCCAGGCGGTAGCCATTTCTAAGTCTGCCTTTTTCCATCTTTGGCAGATTGCCCAGATTTGCCCATAACTGGACAAGGCTTCCCTGAGAACAGTTGTGCAGGTGCTCGTGATCTTGAGGATAGATTATTGCAACACTCTCTACGAGGGGTTGCCCTTGATCCTTATTCAGAAACTTCAACAGGTGCAAAATGCTGCAGCCAGAATGGTGATAGGTGTGGGCAGATATGACCGCATCACCCCAGTTCTGGCTCGTTTGCACTGGTTGCCTGTTGTGTCCAGAATAAGGTTCAAGGTATTGATTTTGATTTAAAAAAACTCTCCATGACTTGGGACCTGAATACCTGGTGGAGTGGATATCCCAGAGGTGAACAGCAGCCCGACCCACCAGAATATTGCGGGCATTCTCACTTTGGGCGGCTACGCCTAGGGAGGCCTGGAAATCAATCACTCAAAGCTGGGCTTTCTCTCTGGCTGGCCCCACACTTTGGAACAATTTGCCGAGATTTGCATAGTTCCTGCCAGCCTTCAAAAAAGCACTTAAGACCTTGCTTTTTAAGGAGGTATTTGGCGACCATTAGGGCTTTCCCCCTCTCTTTGGCCATGGTCATACCAGCGTTTTCTCAGTAGTGTCCCTTCAGCAAACTGCGCAGAAAAAGATCGTGTCCTAACTGCAAAGGGAAGTAAATTCGAGCCCCAGTCGACCACACCCCTTGAAAAGAAGTTTCAGCGAAGTTTAAATAACCACCACCAGAGGCTGGATTTAGAAACTTCTCTCGAAAATGCTTACTTATTTGCTTCTATAACCACGACAGGACACCGAAAATACGCAGTAAAACTGTTGTTCCCCTTTTTCAGCAACAGAGGCTTGGGAAATAGAGCAGGAAAGAAGGGAAAAATGCGAAGTAGACAGGTAGAGACTGAACCAGATTAGGAAAATACGACACAGGACACTAACTGCAAATTAAAAACCATGTGACCGCCTGGAAAAAATACGCATGAAATTTATATATACAGAGAACGCTGGTGTGACCGCAGCCTTTGTTCCACCATCTGGCTGAGTATTCTTATTTATTTGTTGTTTTGTGGTTTTATAGTTTTTCTTTGAATGATATGTTTGTTATTCATTTTTTTTAAACTGATTAGATTGTTGATAACCACTCAGAGTCCCTTCGGGAAGACAGGTGGTATAGAAATATATAAATAAATAATGAAATATATTGATAGGCACCGACGTCAATTTCTACTGTACTTAACATGCAACCTATCATACTTTTTCAATGTCCAAATTGCACATCGCAAAGCATGAAGGAAGAAGGACAAATGTTCAGTCTCCGCACATAGGCTAGGACCATGGAAAGAGAACAGACCTCCAGGGGAGGAAGAGGTTCTGTCTGCAAGTGCCACCACTTCTCTCATTCCAAAACTTTTCTCTGAGGACCTGCCACTCTGAATCTGAAGGGAACAACACAGGTTACACACGCAGTTCAACATTTGCAAACCTGAGCTGGCCAATGGTGCATCATTCCATCTTGAGAATACACATACAAGGAAGGTAGTGCTTCTGCTAGGATATCATCCCTGTCCTGCCCAAGCCCTGTTTCAGTCTCACTTAGACTATTTTAATGAAAATGTTGTGCTGGGCAAAGCTACTAACAAGGGGAAAAAAAACCTAATGTAAAATAAAGCTGCTGAAACCATTCTGTTAACAAATGTAAATAACGCCAGCCTCAAACATCATCAAGTACTGCCTACAAATACATTTTCTTAAAGTTGATCAGAATCTTGAAGATTTAAGCTCCCATGACTCAGCTGTTCCAAAACATCAGGGCCTCAGAGAGAGAGAGAGAGAGAGAGAGAGAGAGAACCAAGTCACTGTTGTCAAGTCACATTAAAGGAACTCGGAGGAGCATTGCTATCAGATCTTTGTGGGTGAAAAGCTGTTTCTCAGAGATATTTTACCTTTCCTGGAAAGAGCTTTGTAGATTAAAACTAGAAGCTTGAATTTACCCAGCAGCTAACTGTAAATGGGTAGAGCCCCCAGACAGCAAGTCAAATCAAAGCCCTCCTTCTAACCTTCCTCAGGAGACACTCAATAACATTTAATATGAGTTGTAGTTCCTGAACAGCTAGCCTTCAATTGACCTCCCCACAAATAAAATGCACTCTATCAGGTAATCTCAAGGTTATATGGGTATGTGCAATGAAAACTTGTCAGGCTGTTCCCTTCGTCCAGTGCAGGCATAATTTTATTCCAGGGCACTGGGAAATAAGCAAGCAAAATTACTCAATTTGTATAATTGGCTCCAGTTGTCAAATCTGGATTCTATTTGTTTGTCAAGTGTTTAATTTCCTTCACATGAGTCAATTTGGATTTTGGTACAAAGCACTCTTAGCCCTGGTCCATGTGGACCAGCCATGACTAAGGTAAAGATCTTTCAGTGTTTTCTTGTCAAAGGAGGAATAAAACAAATGAAAACAGTCCCATTCCCCAGCTTTATACCTACCCCAATAAGAGGATGGGGCATTTATTTTTTTATTTTTATTTTTAATACTTTTTATTTTTGACTTTTTGAAAATTTAACATAATACTATAACATAAATTACATTAAAGAAAAACATTTAAAGAAACAAAAACAAGCAGACAAAAAGCAGAGGTCAATACATCATAAGATCGTATAATACATCCACTATAAATTGCCTTATATATTTTACAATGAGTCAATAAAGGGCTTCCATATATCTCTATAGATATCCTCTCGTAGTTGCTTTCTATATGATATTCATTCAAATGAGGCTAGTTGTCACAGATCTTCTGACCATTGTCAGAAGGCAAGGATGGGCCATTTATAACTAAGAACCAAACTACAGTATCTACAAATTATCCTGTAGAAACACAGATTAACCCTTTGATGTGTTCCTATCCAAATACTGTATGCTGATTTGGAACCACTACTGTTTCTCCCAACAGCAAGACGCTTCCTGCAGCTACCAGAGGGGATTCATTCTCCTCTCTCCCCTACTCATCATCATCCACTTTCACACTGTTGTTTGAGAGCCCCCTGACTTTTAGAGCAGGTTTGAGGAAGGGGCTTAAGAAGCTACAGAAAGCATAGTGGAATCAGCAAGGCTCACCTCCACTCCCATTCTAGCAGAACATAATCTGAAGTACCACCTCATCCAGTGCCACTTGATCAGAAGCCTTCCAGGGTAAGAAAGTACCCCTTCCATGTTCATAAGAAAGGAGAAGATGCATCCATCCCAACACTAGAAACACACTTGGAGGAAAAGGTCCAAATTATACAAATTGGCACTTCCCATTCCCAGTGAACTACAGCTCCTACCATTCGTGGCAACTGGCTGGGACTGATACAAGTTGTAGCCTAAACCAGGATACAGAAAGAATGAAAGGACACCAAGGGGGAAAGAGTCTGGCTGGCATTCAACAGCAGATAACACCAGCCTTTTCTAAGCCTTATCTTTTGACTGCACTTGGAACTCACATATAGTTGCTAAGGCACTAATGAAGTCTGAACGTTTAATCTTTCTTTAAAAATTGTTTTTTAATACCTCAGAAAATAGGTAATTAGGTCTGAAGTTTAATGATGCAATGTACTATTAAGATAAATTCACCTGCTGACTGATTTTAACTGAGATGAGCGACTTTGTTTTATTTCAGCTTCCGCCGACATATATCACATGCAGCCAAAGAAAGACCCAGTGCATTTTCAAAATGCACTCTGATTTTGTTTTAACTTTCTGTTGAAGAATTATTACATTTGCCTAGAAAATGTCCCACTTTATTTGAAGTCTCTCTCTTACACACATAGATGTTCTGGAAGGTCCTATCAGATTTCAACAGCCTCAGCCCATGTACAATGTACTTCTGTCCATATTTACACGCAGGCCTATCTCCCTAAATGGAAATATACATACTCTTTGGTACATCCGTTTAGAACTTCAGACTTTGATATGAAAATGTATTTAACTTATTATGGAATATCTTTAAAGTATCACATATTGAATGGATATATTATGGCTCTGTTGTTGTTGCCGTGTTATTACCGTTTGTGACCCCATGCCCATGGAGGTTTTCTTGGCAGGAACACTGGAGTGGCTTGCCAGTTCCTACTCCAGACACTAACAGCACCTGGTATTCCCTGGTGGTCTCCCATCAAAATACTAGCCAGGACCAACCCTGCTTAGCTTCTGAGGTCAGGTGAGATTAGATGTGCTCAGGGCATCTAGGCTATTATGGCTCGCTCGCTCTCTCTCTCTCTCTCTCTCTCTCTCTGTGTGTGTGTGTGTGTGTGTGTGTGTGCTGCATCATTACAGTTGTGACCAACTCTTCATGACACCATGTCCATGGAGTTTTCTTGGCAGGAATACTGGAGTCGTTTGCCAGTTCCTACTCCAGGTGCCTACAGCACCTGATATTTCCCAGTGGTCACTCATCCAAATACTAACCAGGCCCGACCCTGCTTAGCTTCTGAAATCAGGCGAGATCGGATGTGCTTAATTTTAAATCATCACTTCTTTATTCTAGTGACACTATGCAGTGACCAAAATCCCTGAGTCGACAACAAATGCTCCTCAGCCAGTTGTCTGAGTCTCAAAAAAGTCAAACAAATTGAAGGTTACAATGAATTAAAGGTTACTTCAGAATATGAGATTATGTAAACAGCATCACGGTAGAATGATGAGTAGGTGGAGTTTGATCAAAGCATTCACACCAAGCACTAACGGTGACCCCAAACAGTTAGCAGGAAGTTGAGGCTTGAATTTGCCAAACATGTAAACAAACCAGGTCATTTGCTGTCTTGGGAAGGAACACACTGAGCCTCTGATATCCAGAGGCTGGCCACGTGAACAGCCTTGACCCTCATGATCTTCAGGACCACAGAAAGATGGATTACTACGGCTTCATTTTGAACAATGTGATGGACCAATAATTGCAAAGAGTCTCTTTAGGTGTGGGCTAAGGGAGAGATGTAAATCCACTATGCGCAGTCATGTGGCAAGAAGTGTTTAATGCATTAACCTTGTCTCTGCTGCATGGAGAGAGACTTGTTTTAAGATTAACCAATAAATGGGTCAAGGTAGGAAGTTGTGGCAATAAACCTGGCACAGAAACAGTTCTGCATGTATTATTATTAATGGATGTGTGGGTTGGTTTCCCCTCCCTTATTGGAGCATAGGTAGGTAACATAAAGGAAGGCATTCAACTAAAACTTGCAAGGAAAAAAGTATCCTATTTTGCAGTTATTATTTATTCCCCTAGCTATCTAATTAATTTGTTGGTGCTGTTCCCCTGACTCTTACCACAGAACATCTGCATCGTGGATTTCTCCTGAAACCAATGTCTATGTAAACATATCATAGTAGTAGCACTAGCAGCTTTTCAAAGAACCATGTAGACACATCAAGCACTTTAAAAGGAAATTTAAGCTACTTGATGCTGCTTGGGAAAAAAAAAACTCACAGAAAACTTTGCTGTGGGTGAGGGGTGCAGTGGCCATGTACATTTGTCTCAAGAATCCAGCCTGTAATTAAGTAGGCCAGAGGGTCATTAGCAAAGCTGGGGGAATAGTGTGTCCTCACACCTAAAATAATAAAAATAAAAATAAAAATTAGGCTAAACAGCGCCGATCTAGGAACAAAACACCAGCTGTAAGAGGGCGGAGGTTGGATTGGAAGAGCACTCGAGTAACTGTGCGGGAAACATTAATTTGACCGGGGGTGGGGGGCTAACAGGGACCTTCAGGTGGGAAACATCCCCCTGCGTTCAAAACTTGCTTGCAACAGGTTGCAATGTGTATAATTTAAATTTTTAAGAAGAGCGAGAGGAGGGAGTTTGCTCGCGAATCCACCCCGTGTATTTTCCTTTGATATTCCATGCACGGAAGTGTTTAACACCAGACATTTACAGGAAGGGGTGGGGGGTGGGGAAGGAGCTGTTGTCAGTTTTAAACTCCACCATTCACTCCAGCGAGGAGCTTCTACAAGCTTGCTGATTCCAGGCCCGCCGGTGAAATGGGGTCCCCACCTCCAATGCCCACCCCACCCCCCACGCCGAGGGTTATGCAAACTCTACACCATTTTACAGTGCGGCTCGCTCACGTCTCCCCTCTCGCCCTCCCCTTCCCCCCCCTACAACGCCACCTCCCCATTTCAACTTAAAATACACACACACCACTCAACCTCCAAGTTCGTTCGTCTCATCAGCACCACCCTTTCCTCCCGACCGCCTCGCCCCTCCCCTCCCCTCCCCCCCCCCGATAAAAGGCAAAGGATCAGAAAGCCAGGCGGCTCGGCTCCCCTCCCCCACTTCCAAACGTAAACCCCCCCCCCCACATAAACAGGACTCAGCGGCTGCAAGGAAGTTCATAATCGCACATTTAAACACACACACACACACACACACACACACACACACACACACACACACA
>JAHTLZ010003307.1:3108127-3130847 GCA_023846285.1 Phrynocephalus versicolor
AATAATAATAATAATAATAATAATAATAATAATAATAATAATAATAAAAACAAAAACCAACCAAATCACCATTTCAGGTTTCTAAATTTCAATCTGGTATGCTTTTGAGCACTCTGAAGGTACCCTCTACTGAGGATCAGGTGGCATCCTGAACAACATGGCATGTAGCCTGCCACGTTGTGCAATGTGTAGCCTCCTGCATAATTAAATTGTAAACTGCCCAGTGAGTGCTTGAAGCACTGTGGTATTCTACACTTTGCTATGTAGAATATGGGGTTTGCTGGGGGTGGGGTTTAGAGCATGTGAGTTGCTAACTCATATCCTAACTCCAGAACATGCACTGAAGGAAAGTTTCCTGTCTCTTCCTTCCCTGTTAAGCTTCCCTATCATCTCATATCGCTCAGGGACAGGGTGCCTATGTAGCAAGCCACCAGCTGCATGAGATGTTATGTAGTCACAGGCAAGAGTGTTTAATGGCAACGGTATGTCACCTTAGATATTATGGTTAATCTCTCCTTGCCTGGCCTGAGGCTAAGTATCGTTACAGGTGGCAGCAAAGACTGCAAGTCAGAGAGATTCATGGTAAGAATCAAAGAGCACAATGTGATCATTCTGAGCTGTATATTGTCCCTCATTACTGTAAGCCACATTGGGCCCTTTTCCAAGGAGAAAGGAGGGGTGAAAACATACAAAATGAATAAATAAAATAAAGTAGGAGGACCAAGCTTGTTAGGGACATATACACAACCAGATTCTCTCTCCGCCCCCTTCTAGTTTCCCCTTAAGCTTTCTTTTTCTTCATCCCAATTTAATGGGGAACTTTACTATTTCAGTTAATTGGCTCAAAATATTTCTATCCAGCCTTTTTTCTCAAAAAGACCCGGCAGTGGGTTTTAGCTGATACTGTTGTGGAAGAAACCCATGCTGACCCAATGCAGATCACCCAGAAATCTTAGGAACTCAACCTAGTTTTCTTTTCCTGCCTTCCTCTAGCTTTCCTAATTGGTGTTCCACAGACTGAAAAGGTCTACCACTTGACACCCAGTGGGCATTTGTTGTGGGTGCAAATGTAAATTTAAAACAAGGTATGCTATTTTGAATATCTATTGCATTGAACTGAGAATGTGTGATGTTCCTATGCCGAGGCATGTTGATATTCTAGAGATAAAACACTTTACGTCTACCTAGTTTATTTAATTTTCTTAATCATCTTGTAGGAATCTTGTGGTGTAGTGTTTAAACTGCCGTAGTGCAACCAAAACTGTGCTCACATCCTGGGGTTCATTCCCAGGTAGACTGCTCAAGGTTTATTCAGCCTTCCATCCTTCCAAGGTCAGTAAAATGCAAGGAGGGGGTCAATGTGTAGCCTGCATGGGTACTTGCAAACTACCCAGAAAGTTCTTTAAGGGATATGGGCTGGCCTCGCTGCCAGATGGGTAGTATAAAAATCCAACAAATAAATAAATAAAATAAAATAAATAAGCAAAACATTTTTCTTTATTTTTTGTTTTTGTTTCAGAAGGCACCAGGAGATGGTCCACTCTGGAAGATTTTATGCAGAATTACTACGCACATTTGTATGGCTTGATATTTATGGTTCATAATTATGATGGGCATATATTATTATCAGGTTGGGAGAAAGTATGCCTCTGAACTACATTTCCTGAGGAACATGAGTTCATGACTCCTATTTCCCTCATGTTCTGTTTAGGGGCCGGGGTGGTAGTTTCCATCAGCATCTTGGTGGCCATAATCGAAGAGCATTTGGGTTAATCCAACCTGGTTCTTCTTATGCTCCAAACTCAACACACCTCTGAGCAATGGGTAGACTATATAGTTAGAGGAACGCTAGGGTAGGTTAGAGGTCCAGTATGATGCATCAGTTAGTGTTGGCCTGGGACTTGGGAAGTCAAGTCCTTACCTCATCTTTACTGAACCATGAAACCTACTCAGACTAGCTACGCTCATTCAGTCTGACTTTCCTCACAGGTTATGAAGATAAACCAGGGGAGATAAGTGCACTGTATGCCATCCTAAGCAGGCTAAAGAGAAAATTCCAGGCAAAAATCAAAGAAACAAAATAAAATAAAAGAGAAAAACATGTGGCACCTTAAAGACTAACCATTATATTTCAATGTAAGCTTTCGTGGGCATGCCCACTTCTTCAGACATATAGTAGCAGAATGAGATAGACATGTAACCAATATTGGACTGAGATTTAGTGGCTCTTCCACAGGTAAACAACACATTTCATGCTGAATGGCAGGCTGCAGACAGTCTTCTGTGGTCCAAAAAAGGTGTTTTACAGTATACTGGCTTCCAAAAGTTCCTGGATTCCCTTAGCTGCCCCTATTGTGGTTAAAGTGTTGATTTCAACTGTTAAAGCATTCCCACAATGCAAGCAAAATGCTAAAAGATTAATTTTAACACTGGAGCGTAGGTGTGATTTCATGAAAGTGAGGTAACTAAGAAGGAAAGAAGTGATTATAGTTCTAATCAATTCATCCAGCTCAAGTTGGAGGGGGGATACCCCTAAAAACATAATTGTTATTTCTCATAAATGGATTTGTGTGGGAGACTCATTTTTCACAGCTCAGTTTGAAGAAATGATCTTTAGTTTTTTCTCATTCCTGCTTTTCAACATCTACATTTTAAAAATATTACATTGTTAAGAAATCTTTCTGATGATAATGAGAAGTAGGCCCAAACAACATGCTCTGTGTGGCTTTATCCAACACTTACTAAATCTCAATGGGATGGTTTCCCCTTCACTTAAATCACTTGTCCCAAACTTAGGGCAACCCAGATGTTCTTGGACTGCAATTCCCAGACACCCTGGGCAAGACAGTGGGTGGGGGAGGCTTCTGAGTATTACAGACCAAGGTTGGGAACCACTGATCTAAACGATGAAATAAATGTCAGTTGTTGACAGAATTTCAGAGTTGGGAGCAACACTAGCATGTATTTAGTTCAAAGTCTTGCCTCACAAAGCATCCCTGACAGATTTCTGTCTAATATGCCTTTGAAGGACCCAGATTTCACAATCTGCCCATGTCTGTGCTATCAGTCAGGGTAAGCTGACATCTGCTTTGCTAGCTAAGATGTTATCTTCTGAAATTTAACATATTCCAATTGTTTCTCAATTATTAATTTCCTTCTCTTATGAAGCTGTTATGTGTCAGAATGTTGGTCCATCAAAGTGCTGTATTGTCTACTCCCCCTGCAAGCATCTCTCAAAATCTCAAATCTACTGTTTTTCTCAGAATCATAATCTTTTAAATTGAGATGTCAACAATAGAATAATTACCATAATATTCATTGAGCTATTTCAAATATTGACCAAAATCCGAACACAGAAATAGGTTGTTAAAAACGACTTGTTATATGTAGTTGATAACTTTCTCCAGAAGATATAGGAACATTAAATTGAAACTCCAAATTAATGAGGAATAATTTCACCATGTTTGCGGTTTAACTGGAATCTTTCTAATTATTTTGATAGTTGTCGGAGCATCAAATTGTTGGAGGAAGAATATCAAGCATCAGCCTGTGTAGTTTCATGCTCTGTCATGGGTCTCAAGTAATAATCAGGTAGGTGGCAGAAGAGTGTGTTATACACAACAGATGCATGACTTGTAGCATTCAAATAGTCATTTTAAGTAACCAGGAAAAATCATAGATGCCTTCGTGAAATGGGAAAGGAAATGGCAAAAAAACCAACAACAGTGTAACGAACTTAGAAATGGATATGAAGTACCAGTTCAGCAGTTCATAACAGTTTGTTCTCCAGACACACAAGTCTTCTTGGGTCATCCCAGCTTCCCTCCTCCATCTTGTCCAGCAAGTGCCCCCTCAGAGAAGCCTGGGGCAGTGCCTATGAGTAAATGCCTGCTGGAGGAGGTAGAAGAAGGAAGTTGGGGTATTGTGGCTCACCTGTGCATCTTAAGAAAGAACCATTACGAATGGATATGTAGTGTTAACGTGCTTGCCTCCGGGCCTTTCAGAGACTATTGACAAACACTGATTCTGATACTTCTCTTTCGCTGCCACCAACTAGCTTTGCTAGTAAGTTAAAGCCTTCAGACTGTTTTTAAGTTCAATAAACATAAAAGAAATTTACTGATTACAAGGTAGAATCAAAATTATTAATGGTAATGTGTTGAAGTACAAACAAAAAGAATTAGTTCAAACCCACCTAAGTTTGAATAGCAATTTTGAATATATACACACCAGTTCCTAAATTTACAAACTCTAAACACTCAATTTTCCTCACAGACACTCTAAAAATCCTATCTCTTCTCTCTCTATCTTTTCTCCAGAAGATGTAGATTCCTTTCTTTTAGACAGTGCCAGTCCCTATCTGACTAAAACGGTGCTGAGCAGAGTCTTAAATCCCCTCAGGCCACTCTCTAGACTCTCTCATTGGCCTACAAACCCACCAATAAGTACAGATACCTCTCCTGAATTATTCATTACCATAGGTAAATACCAAACTGGCAGTTTGTGCACAGTGATACTTAGCTGGGTCCTGTGGGATATTATGAAACTAGAACCAAGCTGAGAACCTCCCAAGTTCTGGGGAAAATGTTACCTTAAGAGCATGGCTGCTATCAAAAAGAAAATCACCTTAGCATAAATTTGCCAATCAAAATTCGAATAATCTGCCCATGCTCATGAGCTGAAACATGTTATTATCATGTGATACAGACCTAAGGCAAAAATCAGAACTTCTGGGAGCCTGGAACTTGATCATGAATAACATTATTATGCAATCTAAGTGGCTCACATGAATGGGAGATTCAAAGATGGAGCTTTAACTACACAGAAGTGTTGCTTGCCAGTAGCCACACAACTGAGAAAATATTTGGATTGGCCTATTTGGTCTCATTCATACGTACAACTGAGTGGAGATGGTTCTATGTAGCAAACCTTTTTGTGGCTTCCCATGTACTTAAGGGAAATTCAGTCAAGCCACCACAAATTGTGAAAAATCTTATTGACTTGTGGCTTTAGCTTCACATAAACTGCTTACCACATAGTAGAGCTGTGTTTAACATTCACGTACTAGATTCCCCTGGCCTGCCCCTCCCCCACCAATTCCATTGTATGTGTTGTGGAATATTTTCTGATGCAAATGAGTGTTACTTGCATAAAATTCCCCATGTGTTACACAAGTGTCTGTCAGCACTTAGCATCGATTCAACTTTCCTTGTGCCCATGATACCAGGAATCTACCCTGGTGTCTTCACAAGACAAGGCTGAAACAAGCTTCAGTAAGCGGGGGATGGGGGGAAATATTGCTTTCTGGAGTTTTTCTTTTATACCATTGCTGGGGGGCAGTGTTTATTTGTTTTGATTTAAAAACCTTACTGTAGAACTGGAAGATCTGAAAGGGATCCTATAGTACAGTGGTAGTGAACCTTCGGATGGTTCACTACCACTCTAGATGTTTTGGACCACAACTCTTAGAATTCCAAGTCTGTATTGCCAGGAGAGATGGGCACGACTCAGCGAAATTTTCATTTTTGTTTTTTAGTTTTGTTTTGTAACGAAAACGAAAACGAAAAATTTTTCAGAAGTAAAATGACAACGGAAACGAAACAAAAAATTTTGCCGTGTTTTTCGTTTTCGTTACGGCAGACACATTGCATTGAAAAGAATGCTAACGAAATGAAAAAATTTCATTTTCGTTTTTGTTTTTTTCATTTCGTTTCATAACAAAAACGAAAACAAAAAAGTGCAACCCCTCCCCAAAAAATGAAAACGAACCGAAACGGACCCCTAAACGACAAACGAAAAATGAAAAATTATTTTTTTGAGTCGTGCCCATCTCTAATTGCCAGTGACAAAGGCCTGTGGGAGTTGTGGTCCAAAACCTCTGGAGTGCCGAAGGTTCGCCACCAGTGCTATAGATCATCAAGTCCAGGCTCTGTTCTTATTTAACCCACTGCAGGATCTTCTTGTGCTGTCCATAACGCTGTGTGGCTCTGTGCTGATCGATCCACTTTATGTATGCATCTTGTTAGATAACATATAGGCATTTTTGAAGCAAAACAAGCATTTCCAATTGAAGCAAAACAATTCAAGGAGCCGTGTAGCCATCACAAAAGACAAGTACAAAAGTGGAACAGGTGATACCTTTAGGCTATTATAAAAATAACAAAAACATTGCTAATATTTCGGGGGCAAGCCCACTTCCTCAGAACAATACCAATAGGCATTTTCTGGTTGAGTTTGATCCTGACAGGCTCACGCGGTCAAGCTCAAGGTTGATTCAGCCTTACATTCTTCTGAGGCTGATAAACCCGAGTACCCAGCATTTGGGGGGGGGCGGGGGCAGGGGGGGCTGCATAATTGCATTTTAAACCTTCCAGAGATTGCTTTATGAACTATAGGGTGATATAGCAGCAGCATACATCGTTTTCTACTTTATCCAGCAAATCCAGGATTTGGCTGACAGTGAGGATTGCGGGCCCAAAGAACACACTCTTTGAAGTGTGCCTTCCATTCCCTCACATACACCTGAAGAGTAGGAGATGGATGTTTTGATGCAAGGAATGAAGTGGCAGTAGATCTGGAAGTTGAGTCATGTCAACTGGATTTTTTTTTTGTGAGATCAAAACATTTTGTTTCTCATTCAAGTAGCTTCGTCAGTCTGAAACGTTTCACTACTCAAAATGTTTCACTACTCTGATGAAGCTGCTTGTATGAGAAGCGAAATGTTACTCACAAGAAAAGTAGTCCTGTTGTCATGACTCAACTTCCATTCCTCTGAATGACTGACAATCTTCACAGCCAAAGTGGCAGTATACATTTTGAACTGAGACATTTGAGCCACAGACAAATGAAACAATTTATTTATATTTTCTGCCACCCATCTGACGACACAGCAACTCTGGGGTGTTTACAACAGCCAAAAACAATTAAAAACATAGCTATGCAATGCACTCAAATGAAACTACACAAACAGAATCAATATTAGGTCAATTAGTACATCATATATAATAAAATAATACTTTGTAGTCTGACTATGGTGGAGTTAAGTCCAAGTAATTCTGGTTCTCATTCTCCTTTCTAATTACAGTAACAGCTTCTCATGAAAGGATCCCAATGGTGGGATTAAATGGAAAAGAAGAGGTTGCCTTGGTATTGGAGGCAACTGCAGACACTGGAAATCATGGTCACACACAGATGTGTGCCTATTCTATGGAAAGGTTCTGTGTGGTGTGCCAATGTTGGGTGCAGTCTGCCATTGGGCTTGCCAAAATCTGGAGCTAGTCTGCGACACCCGGATGTAAAATCTAGTATATCATCTTTATCTCATCAGCAACAGACTATTTCATACACTAAATCAGGGGTGGAAAACCTTCAGCCTTCCAGATGTTTCGGGAGGCAACTCCCACAGTCCTTTATTGTGGGCAATCTCAGCTTGGAATTATGGGAGTTGCAGTCCAAAACAGCCAAAGCTTCCCCACCCCTGCACTAAATGAATGACAAATGTTGTCCTGAAAATGATAACAGTATAACCACATGGGTGAGTGTGGAAACCATGTGTACAAAAGTACAACCCATGACAGCTTGTCACTGTGTTTGTACTGGTAAGTAGCAAGCCATTTCACATAAAACAGCTCATCATAGGGGGCTGGCCTCACACAGCGTTTCAACTGCAGGAGTATTTAACTTTAATATAGCACTAATGAATATTCAACACTCATTCAGAAATACTTACAAGAGCTCTGGAAAATAGGCTAATATTATTATCTCCTTATTACAGATGAGTGTGGGGTAGTGGTGATGTGATGAGGGCAATAGGAGAGTGGTGTGCTTGAGCCATGAAATGATTTCAAAATAGAGGCAGGATGCTTTCCAGAAACCATCTTACTCTAAATATTTGGCTGCAGTACATTTAGCTGGGATTGAGTCCCATTACAGCCTGTGGAATTTACTCCACAGGTCCATAGCACTGAGCTTTTAGATGATACGGGACAGTAGCTCTGGTGTAGTCCTTTGCCTGTCACAGAGCATATGTTTGTGGGCTGAGAAAATGGGTGTTGTCTACCCAGGAGCTGAAGAAAACTGAAGGAAAAAAATCCAGTGAACAAGAAAGATCCCATAAGAAAACAAATCCCCTTTAAAGGATACACTAGATTTATCAGAAGTACAAAATACTGGGGGGCGGGGGGATATATTGTAACATTTAGTACAGGGGAAGCTTGGATGGTGTTGTGCAAAATATTACAGTGTTATGGAAGAAGAAATCATTTAATAAACACAAGGGCTGCTAAACTTGAAGGATCTGTGGCCTGGCAAAGATTGCCTTTTTAAAAGCCATCCATTCAAATCATCCAAAAATATTAAGGGAGGCTGGAGCTTGCTATACATAGCCTGCTGAGCACAGCAATCAAGGAAGAGTTGATGCAAACGTGCTTTTAGAGTCTTTGAGGGGTAGGTTATAGCTGCTTTTCTCGGAAAAACCCAGGACTGAGAATAAATATGTCATCATCTTTCTACAAATGTGGTGTTCCTTCACAGATGTATTCTGTTGAAATGGGGAGAGGGAAGGGAAAGGGCATTACACATCAGTTACAGAAGTATTCAGTGCTTCCTGGAAGGGGAAATTAATGCTCTCGCACTGCAGGCAGCCATGTTACGCTCACAACAGGCTATCCCAAAGTAATGATCCATGGCCATAGCTGTCAGTCCTTTATAGGCTGTTTTGAGAAATAAGGAATGAATATTAGATTTGCCTTTCCTTGTAGCTGTTGTCATTGTCCTTGTTATTCTGCTATTCAAGAAAAAGATTGTCCCACTGTGTTTTCCTGGTTTCTTCCTTATAATTGCAGCTGGTGTTGCAGGGCAAAGCAAGGGTGGGTCAATGTTCAGGTTGAAGATTTTATGTCATGTGTTGGACAAAACCAAATCAGTTTTAAGCAACGTGCTACACTTCAAATACTGCAACATGACCGTCCCTCATGCTTGCGGGAACCCATGGGGGTTGGAGTCCAAACCATCTGGAGATCACTGGGTTGTCAATGATCCCTCAAGACAGTATGAGCAAGAGACAAATAGGAACATCAAGCAGTGGTAATCCCATCCATGAAACTTGAGATAGACCCATGGTGCTGAAGAGTACGCACACAATGACACAGGAACAGTATGAACTTACAGACTCAGCCCTTTCAACTCAGAATTCAACCTAAGCACAATTCCCTCTTTTTCCAATTAATCACATCCACACTTCTTTCTAAAAAAGTAAGAAGGTTTGTATTTATTGAAGGAATGCACTTCAGTTTGATAAGGCAATAGAAAGCCTAGGTCTAACTTATTAAATTGGAGATGTCCGTTGCCATGGCTGCCCGTTTCATCTTTTGAGAACAAATACAAGATTTAAGAAGGAAGAAAGTGATGTAAGCTGCCCTAAGAATAGCAGTTTAAGGTTCAAACAAAGGTCACTGCCTACCCAACAGGTAAAGGACAGCTTATTTATTTATTTCCTGTACTTATATACCACACCATTTCTGGAGGACTCTGGGCCATTTACAAAAAAGAAAACCAATAAATACAATGATTAAAACATATGATTAAAACATATGATAAAAACAATAGCGGAAGAGCAACGGTAGGGCACTAGTCAATAAAAACCCTCAATAAAGACAGCGGGCGGGGGAAAAAAAAACCTAAACAGAAGTAAGGTCGCCATAAGCCTCCTTAAAGAGTAAGGTTTTTAGAGCCTTTTTGAAGGCAGGCAGGGACGATGCAAGGCGCAGCTCCCTCGGTAGCTGATTCCACAAAGAAGGGCCAACCACCAAGAAGGCGCAACTACGGGTTGTCGATTTGCGTGCCTCCCTTGGGGTGGCCACCCTGAGCAAATGCGCCTGTGACATTCGAGTGGGCCTGGCCTCAGCTGATCTCTGAGAGATACGCTCCGCCAGGTAGTCAGGTCCCAAGCCGTGGAGGGTTTTGAAAACCAAAACCAAGACCTTGAACCTTATCTGGAGGGCAACAGGCAACCAATGCAGGTGGGCCACAACTGGGGTGATGTGATCATACTTATGAGCACCCACAACCAGTCTGGCTGCCGCATTCTGTACCCCCTGCAACCTCCAGACAAGGGTCAAGGGCAACCCCACGTAGAGTGCGTTGCAGTAGTCAATTCTCAATATCACAAGGGCCTGCATGACTGTTCTCAGGGAGGACTCATCGAAGAAGAAACCTGAGGAAATTGACTATCTCTCCTTATTCCCACACAAAACCAGGCATCTTCTTAAGTGTAGAATTGTACCTAGTCATTGTTTGCATAATATCACTGAGTACCCTGAAAGTATTTGATGTCATCATAAAGCAGCAATTATTGTAATTAATAATTCTTTATAGACTTTTTTGTCTCATTAATAGCTGAGACTGATACTTGTAAGAAAATTCACCAGTTAGATTTGTGAAAATTTATGAAAATAATAATTCACAATTTATGAAAATAATTTTAGATTTGTCTTGCCCATTTGAATTTTAGGAATTAAAATTGAGATGAAGATGAAGAAGAGATATCGCATATGCCTCTTAAGATGGAGCATGAATAGTTTGAGAAGACTGCTGTGAGTATGGAGGGAGATAAACACCTCTTTAAAGCATTTTCCTTTTTGACATTGACTTTGTGGTGTGTGTGTGTGTGTGTGTGTGTGTGTGTGTGTCATAACAATTGCAACCAACTCTTCATGACTCCATGTCCATCCAGTTTTCTTGGCAGGAATACTGGAGTGGCTCGCCAGTTTCTACTCCAGGATCCTACAGCACCTGGTATTCCCTGGTGGTCTCCCATCCAACTACTAACCAGGGCAGACCCTGCTTAGCTTCTGAAATCAGGTGAGATCAGATGTGCTTAGGGCATCTAGGCAGTTTGACTTTGTGGTAGAGCACTGCAAAGACTGTGGCCAGAATACGGTTGGCACTGCAGAAAGAAACACCTTGGCAGGCATTGGGCTATGCATGATTTTCACTGAGCAGTGGCCTGAGCTCAATGTTCAAAGTAATAGAGATTTTTCCTTGTGGAGGTGGATAGTAAACATGCGACCT
Organism: Phrynocephalus versicolor; assembly: GCA_023846285.1. NCBI lineage: Eukaryota > Metazoa > Chordata > Lepidosauria > Squamata > Agamidae > Phrynocephalus > Phrynocephalus versicolor. Next base: position 3,119,198 of record JAHTLZ010003307.1, read on the forward strand.
ACACATAATGGAGTGAAAAAAGGAACTGCACACATAGCAGCCCATTCATGCATACAATTAAAAGAAGCAAGAATCTGTCCAGTGGGTCTAGTGACAATAAACCTGATGATACAAATAAAGGATCTACAAATGCCCAGAATATACAAAAACGTGCCCTCTCCTACAAAAAAATGGGGAAGCAGAAGATGGAATAGGCTTATTAATATACAGTGGAACCTTGACTTACATCATTAATCCATTCCGGAGCCTGAAGTCAAACGAACTTTTCCCATAGAAAGTAATGGGAAAGTGGATTAATCCGTTCCAGACAATGAAAAAGACCCCCGAAAACAGCAATTTAACACAAATTTGACTGGGATAGGAGATTCCTTCCAGGAATCTAAATGAGAGGAGGAGGTAGTGGAATTATAGTCCACAAGTTATACGCCTCCACTTTTTAATGTTCATAGCAACAATGTCTAACATTTAAGTTTTACTGATTTTTAACTTGACGTTCCAAGTTCTGAACAACTCTATGCTTACCATTAGAGTCCCATAACTGTACAGCTCCCCAACTAAAAAGCTTCCATTGTGGACCAGAATTCTGCAGCCAGATTTTTTACAAGACTGAGCCGACTTGTCCTCCGGCGGCAGCGGCAACTTCTTGTCCTCCGGCGGCAGCGGCAACTTCAGTGAGGCCGAGGACCAGCTCCAGGTGCTCGGAGCTGGCCTCGCCAAAGCCGCCACTGCCGGAGGAGAGAAAGAAGGCAGGAGCAGTTGTGAGGCAGCAGCCATGATGCTGGGTCATGGCTGCTGTCCGATTCCAGGGCCCTGCGCCAGGGCTCCGAGCTGTAAGTCAGAGCCCGCAGCACAAGTCAAACAGGCCCCTTCTTGCTGCAAGTCAAATATGCTGTAAGTCAAGGTTCCACTGCAATAAGTGTTATACAGCACTTTCATAAGAAAGCTCCATGCTTGTGTATATAGGAAAAGAAAGCAAGTCCCTCAAGGAGCTTAAAATCTGACCCAGTATTTTTTTTAAAAATGACAATATGAGGACCAGCATCAACACTTAAACAATAACAAGGATATTGCTACTTTGAATCTTTGAACATAGGCTGATCACCTCAGCCATCTCTGCAACAAGGACGCTGCTATTTTCCCAAACTACAGGAATGGGTTTGAGGTAGAGCCGTATCCTGTATCAACTACCTGGTGAGTTCATGGCTGGTGTGCAATTAGAACGTCACACCTTGTTCTCTGACTTTGCATTTCATTACCTCTTATTGAAAGTGGAAGCTCGGAACTTTCTCTTCTAAAAGCATCATCGATTGGCCTTAAATATCTGTGAAAGTTCTTCTGCACAGTTTAACCATTTCTGTATAAGGTGGAGCAGTGACTTCTAAAAATGGAGGGGGTGAAAAATAAATGGCCCATACTTCCCATCTGTCCCTTCTTTCCTTTGCCTAGTGATATGCTTTCTGTTTTTCTTTTAATCGCAGGTCAAATAGTGGGCCCTGTTTTACATTTCAATTTGTTCTTTAGCTTTCCTCTCACGAGGATTACTTTTAATTAAAAGAACACCAAACTGTTTCACTGTTCCGCATTGTTTCTTCTTGAGAAAATGTTTTTGCACTCTCCCTTTACAGTGTGCACACTGATTTCCCCTGGCATGGACTTCAGCCAGCATCCAAGGTCTAAAAGCTGCCAGTGTTCATTCACATTCACTAAACAGACAAAGGTGTATTTTTCTGACTGAGTGCACCTGTGGTCGGTGGTGACAAGGGCAGCTTTCTGTAGCCAACATATGCCAGATTCTTGCCCTTTTACTGTGAGGTAAACTGAATGATGATGTGAATATGTCAAATAGTTTTCTGTATTTATCACAGGATTTTTCTATATTCATTTTGCCTCTCTAGCACAACAATTGAAAATGTTTTCTAAACAAACATACTCACACAAGCAATACTGTAGTATAACCAGCAGTATCCCCCCCCCCACTCTTGTGTTCCAAACAGAAGGATGTTAAGCAAAGATCTAATTGTTTATGAAAACCCCAGAGCATTTCCCTCTTCTTTGGAAAGGGTGCTACTGAGTTAAGCAAAGTCATAGAATTCATACATTTGGGACCCTTTTGGAAAGAAGGCGCATGGCTTAGGGAAGAATCAGTGCTGCTTCCTTTCCACCGTATCACATATCACATATCAAATAAATAACATTGTGTGGGCAGTGGTTGTTGTTTTGTTGTTGTTAAAAGGTGAAATGCAGACTTTAGTCTACCTAATTTTTTTTAAAAAGTTCCTTGGGGAAGAATGCTTTTTCATGCTATACAATATTAAAATAAAATCAACCCCCCTAACTGTTGAATTGTAAAGTAGCAGCCAAAAAGTGGAGAAACACTGATTTCTCTACTGTACTTTTTCTTCTACTTTGGCCAAAATCCTACTGGCATTCTTCTTAAGACTTGTGTAACATGCCATGGCAGGTGAGGTTCTGAGTTGCATATCATTGATCAGGATTCTGGTTATCATTCTGATTCAAGGTGAGGGATGTTAGTATGTAAACTGTAGATTAAAGCATGAGGTTAAACCCAATTTACCAAGTGACTGTAAATGTAGATGGCACATAAGACTGGAGTCACAGTAGCTTATGGGAAAGGTCTGTTGTGCAGATATGTCAGAATTAGCACTTTGCCTTGGAGACTGAATAAAATTAGAGCCTCTCATCAAATATTTTTGCCGTCTCAGAAGGGCCTTTTTGAACCAATAGTTTATACAGTATTTCCTTCCTTCTTTCCTTTCTCTTCTTCTTTGATGAATGTACTCTTTCCCCGACATCATATTTCTTTGGGCTGGTATTTTGCAAACAACCCATCATTTGGTTCCACCCCATACATTTTCTGTACTCCACTGGTCTGAATTAAATATATTATTCACCTTTATGTGATACAGTAGTGTTCTCTATGTTTTCTTACCCTTGGGGTCTAACACTATTCCCGTCGTCTTCTTGTTTCTAGTCACTGGACTTTGTCTTCCTCTCTCTCTTGACTGATGTACAGCATAACTAATGTTATATCACAGCTTCAATCACCTTTCCACATCCTGCTGCAGTTTCTGACATATTTTCGCCCAGTGACAGTGAACCTTTTAGAGATTGAGTGCCCAAACTAAGATTCAAAACCCACTATTTTTTTCACAAAGTATTAATACAGCAATTTAACCTGAATCCAGGTGGCTGTGAAGGGGCAATGTCAGGTGCCCACAGAAAGGGCTCTGAGTGCCACCTTTGGCACCCATGCCATAGGTTCGCCAACACTGTTTTGGCCTATCACACTTGCTAATAACATGGTCCATAGTTATTTCAACAGAATGCGTATCAAAATCGATATAATTTCATCACAGCATGCAAACTATGAACCATCCGTTTCTCTAGTGACTCATTTGAGAAATAAATAAAACAAAAACAAGCCACTGGTATTGCAGATGACAAATGTTAAGAATACAAGTGAGGATGAGAATCACTAGTTAGACCCTTTGTCAATGTAACTGTCCTGTCTACTTCCTCCTACTCTCTGTCCTGTATGTATCACAACTTGCATCACTATGACTGCAACCCTATGCATACTCACCTGGAAGTAAGCCCAGTTAAGTGCAGCAGTGCTTACTCCTGCTTATGGAGAGGATGCAGTCTATATCCCTTCATGTGTAACTCAACTGTGCACGTTATGTGCCAACAAAGTCACATCCAACTTATAGTGGCCTTAGTAGGGTTCTTAAGGAAAGTGGTCTTCTGTGAGCTAGTCCACTCCCTATATCCACTACACCAGACTAGCTACGAGTTGTACAATATATTCAAAGGATTATGTTAGGCATAACTCCAGCTTGAGGAACATAAGAAGCTTTCTTGCACTGAACTGAACCTTTGACCCACTTCCTTTTGTCTCTATCAGAGTGCTGAACAATTCAAAACTAGGGACATATATGAAATAGAGCTAAAACTAAAAAACAATTTTAAATGTTAAGGTAATTAGGCTATTTTGACCAAATATGGGCAACTTCAATCTCAGCCATTTGCTAGATTTTTTTGTACACATGGTGGGGCATACATTGCATACACATTAAGTGCTGCATTGATTGAACTTCTCCACAGCCACAGAAAATGTGTCCTGTTTCAGTCACCCCATTTTATTTGGTTATTAATTGATCTTCCTACTTCACTTTCAAGTCTATTAAGTGACTTCCAGATGGTCCAGCTGAGTCTTGTCCTGATGGGAGACATTATTCAGCATGCATCCTTTCAGTGAGGTGTGTTGCTTTTCTTCTCTGTAGGTTTAGCTTAGCCTCTTCTGATTTAATAATTAGAGCTTGTAATGTATGCAAAAATACAGGGACGTGGTGTGGGGAGGGCGAGGGGACAGGGCACCCTGGGTGCAGCAATTAGGAGGCACCAAATTGCCTACCACCTCCCGCCTGCCATCTCCGAAGCTGCAGGAAACCTCCTCCTCCTCCTCCTCCAACTCTTGCCACGTGCGGGAAAGGTAAGGCATGCCCGCCCGACCCACGCTTGCAGGATTGCTGGAGGTATGGGATGGAGTTGGGGAGGGCTGGAGGGGCACAAAAAATATTTGGCCCCAGGCACCCCAAAACCTTGCTACGCCGCTGCAAAAATATTGCTTCTTTGATCTTAGCCATTGTCTAAAGCAGGCATGTCCAAACTTCGGCCTTCCTGATATTTTGGACCACAACTCCCAGAATTCCAAGCCTATGTTGCCAATGACAAAGGACTGTGGGAGTTGTGGTCCAAAACATCTGGAGGGCAGAAGTTTGGACATGCCTGGTCTAAAGGGTTAGTTTCATGAAGTGGATGGGTTTGGTGCTATCTTGCCTCATTCCTTTCATTCTTTGTTGGCACCTCTAGATGTACTGGTGGTGTTGGCACCTCTAGATGTAGCAGTGGAAAAGTAAAGCCAGCCTAATAATATACCTTTTTAAAGTAAGGTAGGTTTCAGGCCAGGCAGTAATAAAGCAAAAAGTGTTCTGCTTATATACCGCCCCATAGCACTACAAGTAGTCTCTGGGCGGTTTACAATCTTAATTACAGTGTGCAGGCTACACATTGCCCCCCCCAGCAAGCTGGGTACTCATTTTACCGACCTCGGGAGGATGGAAGGCTGAGTGAACCTTGAGCCTGCTACCAGGGATTGAACCCAGGTCGTGAGCACAGTTTTACCTGCAGTACAGGCATTTAACCACTGCACTATGATTCATTAGGAGCTACATCCACTTGTTTGGCATGTACTGGTTTATACCATATGGCATTAGCATAATTTTATCTTGAGCAGCACAGGGACAAAGCTGTTCTTTTCATTTTGCATGTGCATCCCGGTGTCCTAAGTATGTTATTTTGGTGACTACTTTCTGTTCATTGTTTAGGCAGTGTTTTTGTAGGTCAGGGTTTGATCCAGAGTGATGTTCATATCCTTTGGGGTAGCCAACATTCCAAAATCTTGCCTTCCCAGCTCACTCAGAGCTTCTTTAGGTGGAAGATTCAAAGGAAAAAATGTTGTGAGTATACTTGCACGTCCCCTGGGCAACCTTGTGTAGCCAGCTAATCTTTCACTTCCAGAAACATTGCACTGTACCTTCTTCAGTTATCCACATTGATTGGCAGTGGCATTGAAGAGATACAGACCTTGGCTGACCTATATGGCAATGTCATAAATTGAAACCCAGTAACTTGGATAAACCAATTAGTGGGACTTGAAAGGTCCAGGTTCTGGCCCACATGAAGCTATCAAACACACCAGGGAACCTAATTAGAACAGTCCCTCTTCCTTAGTCAGACTTACCTAATAGGACTCTCTTGAAGATAAAAGAAGGAGAGCAATACACATTGCCTGGAGCTTGCTGGAAGAAAAGAATTATATAAGTTTAGCTGGTGGCGTTGCTGTTGCTGCTGTTGCTGACAACAATGCATGCTATACCAGGAAACCACAGTCCTTATTCCAAGGGCCTTCATTCCTCAGTATGCTTTTGATGCTTGAACAGCATGGCAAAGATGGTGTGGGAATTCCCAGCTTTGAATTTTCCCATTGGGAACAAGGGAAGAAGATTTGGGCTGAATGGTTATTGAAATATTGGCTTTTAAATTGGTATATGTTGGCACTCACATGGATGCCATGAAGCAATGCAGCAGCACAACATACAGCTAAGGGATCTGATACCTGAGGATAATTGTTTCCAGCTTTAGTTTACGAGGCACTGGAGGGATGGGTGCCGAAGTGCACTTCAGTGTTGTGAGAGGTACTACTTAAGGGCGCTTTTGCACAACCCCTAAGATCCGCTGGTCACTTAAATTCGGACCAGAGATCTTAGGGGTTTGTTGCTCTTCCTGCGTCCCCACCCCTCCACACTTCCTGGCTGCTGGCTGCGTGAGGGGAGGGAGGAAAAAAAGGAAGAAAAGAATGCAGGCTTACCTCCGGTTCTGGTGGATGCCACCCCGTCGTTGTGATTCCTTCTCTTAAAGGGCCAAGAGGCAAAAAAAAAGAAGAAGCGAGGAGAGCCTGGCACATCCGCATCAAGATTTTTCACCCTTGGAGAGCAGGTACATGAAAAGTGCGCTGGGACACGCTTAGGTGGGCGTGGTTGCACTTAATTTTCAGTAAACTCCGGAGCTGGTGGGTAAACAATTTTAAGCTCCGGAGCTGGCAGCCATTTGTGGCAGAGTTTAGGGGTTGTGTAAAAAGGCCCTAAATTAACATATCTGGACAAGTGTGCAAGTGGTGTTGAACCTCCTTTCCAAACTCTCTTCCATATGAGAATTTCCACTTTAGGCAGATGCTGTTTGAGAAATGGATGAGAAACCCAAAAGCAAGCCAAATCATTGTTATATAGTTGTTAGCTGCACTGTTTCAAAGTACAGCTACAAAGATTTAATGCATCATAAAATTTTAGATTTAAACTTTCAGATAGGAAATATTCCACTGAATTGTACTCATTACAAGCCTTATGAATTTGCTTCAAAACATTTAATACATCTTTATTTTCCACTGCTTTTTCCTTATTCTTTTAAAAATAACATGTTATGATCGTCTGACAAACAAAGAGCTACAGATGGTGAACCAGATCCAGTTTACTATATTTTAAAGAATATTCCTATATTTATCTTTCGAGTAAGGCTAAGGCACTTCTAGATGCTCCAAAACCCCATATCTTTGCCTTCCTGTTCTTGTTTACTTTTGGTAACTTACACACTTCAAAACTTTCTAAGTTTAAAATATTTTTAACAAGCCGAGAAAACATCTGTGCTTAAATAAATTAAGCAAATGAAGATGGATTTAAGACAAAATGTTGCTTGGAAAGTGGCTGCTTGACTCAAGCTTCAAAAAGTCATATATATCTCATGATATATATGACTACTACAAATAATCATCATATGGCATCAAATCAGTTCTGACTTATGGGGACTCTTTTCAGGATCTCCAGGTAGAAAATACACAGAAGTTGTTTACCATACCCTCCTTCTAGGGGTATAGAAAGAATTGTCCTCTTTAAAATTTCACAATAGGGGTGCTCTGGGACTGTGCAGATTCTTGAAGGCCACACAGGTTGCCTTGATTTTCCGGAGCCTCAGTGGAGCATTAGACTCTGCCTTCACAGCCGGATTCCTAAATGATGGCGCTATCCAGCCAACCTTGATATCTACTAGGGAGGAGAAATTTACTGAGAAGTACCTCATGCTGTAATGTTATAAGCTCCAAACTGTATTAGTAGACATTTGTTTTGCATCTTGTAGTAGAAAAAGCAGTTATTGGGTTGCATGAGGGGTCAAGCTTCTGAAAACACCCATAGAGTTTGAAGTAACAATGTCCACAAACAGGTTTAATGTCTCATCACCTATTTATTAGTTTTGGGCTCCAAATGTCCTGTGTATGTCTAACAATTAATTTTCTAACAAACAATGTATTGTGTAGTGGTTAGCTTTGCACTACAAGCTAGACCCACACATCGTTCCATTCTGAACTGAGTCATGTTCAGACTACACAATCTTAAGTAAAAATTTCCATTTTGGCAAAGTGTTTTCTCTGTTGTTCTCAGTTTCTTTTTCTGTTTTGAATCAGTCGCTTCCGTGTGATTCACGTGGAGAGAATTGATGCCAGTAAAGTGCTTTGTACATTCAGCTTTCAATAAATATAAAATAACACAAACCGGTTTAAGGAGAGTTAAGTAGCTGTATTCTGACTTCATTTCTTTACTGCATTTCTATAATATCTGAGAATATGGGGATGATTTTCTAGAAAAAGAATATGACTGTTTAAAAAAATCTGGATCAGGACTTGGGGGCAGAACTTGGCAGACAGACAGACAGACAGATATACTACAGCTCCTATTACATGAGAAGACCTCATGTAATCCATTCTTCCACCACTGATTGTATAGCTGATAAACATGTGTGGGAAAAGATATGACTGAGAGCTATTCCAGGCAAGTAGTTGCTTGCTTGGTCCTGAAGGAGCCTGGAATTTACTTGGATTTGCCTCAAAACCTCTAGTTTAAAACCAACTTTTATTCCCTTCAGAAAACCACTTGTCTCTAAAAATCTTTATAAAATCATCTTCTCTGCCAGAGCTTATCTGATGAACCTCTCTCCCTCCCTCCCTTCCTTCTTCTGTGCACAAATGAGTGATCTAAGCAATGATTTAGCAGTAGTTAATTTATAGTTAATTTACAATAAAAATTAAAACTGGGGGGGGGGGCACTAAGAAGACAGATTGCCAGGGTGGCTGCCCTAAAACATCACACCCAGCTTAGTACATCACTACCCAGAGACATGCCCCGTGCAATTTGGTAAAATAAAACAAGGAACCTGGTTCTGACGAGGGTTTTCACCACAGATATCAACTGAAAGTGGTGCTAAACTTTGCCACCAATGCAAAGCAGCTCTGAAAATCAACCATCTTTTTAGAATAATTAAGGCATAATAGAAAATCCATGAAAATAAAAAGGACTGGATTAAGTGAGAGTAGGAAAGCATTATACAGATGGTGGGAAAAATCCCAATTACAACATTGCAGAACCTGATACATTAATGAAAAAAAAATGCTCCATTTGGAAGAGCTCTAGTCTAAACCATTCCCTCACAAGAAAATGTTTTCATTTTCCTAAGCTGCAAATATGGAAATTGTTTGACAGTATTGCCTGGGGGGATTTTGAGAACTGAGAGTAAATCCCAGAGTACCCATTGTGGTGTAGCGGATGAAACGCTGGAGTAGGATTCAGGATTCAGGAGGTCTGGGTTTGATTCTGTACTGTACTGGGGTGGATGGACTCCATGTTTGCCCTGGGTGACATGGACTCCAGTTGTTGGCCTGTTCACCACTCATCTGTGGAAGCTCATTGGTGGCATAAAGCTGATAAATCCATTCTTTAAACATGTTGTGCATCTTGAAAGCCCTCTTGGGTTCACTATAGATTAGTTCCCACTTGACTGTACATAACAGCAATGATCCCACAAGCAATGTCTCCATGTTCTGCTCAGATGTGACCTATGGTTCATGCAGAAAGGATTATACAGCTACCCTGCAACAAGACAGAATGATAAAGAGTGGAAACTCATCTGAGCCTGGCATATGGGTTAATGTGGAGACCGTCTTTTTCTTTTCAAAACCTTTGTCTGGCTTGGCACTATCTCAAGTTAAGAGACCATATGAGATTTCACTTATGTGATTACAACCCACAGCTTCAAAGGAGCACTCCCTGTTCAGAAAAATCATTGACAGTGAACAAACATTAGGAAAAAAATTATTTACACACCCATAAACCTGGCTTGCACTGAGTCAAATCTGGTTCTTGGAAGTTACTTGTTGGTCAACAACATCCAGCATGATCAAATTCCTGCTCCAAAGATGTCCTTTTCACATCTTCCATTATAGGCTGGATGTTAGATGCTGTAGCTGGTTTTAAAAAATGGGGGGGAAATCCCTGTACATAACAGTGTGACTCTAGAGTCTGCTTTCAACAGGAAAAGAGTTTCCCTTTGTGAGGTTACTAACAGTAAAGAAAAGGGGCTCTGGAAATTATCTGTCAATAATTATCTATCAATAATACTGTCTGTATTATTGGTGGCTGTAGGAGAATGTTCTAGAGAACAATTCCAGTTTCCTAGGCTCATAGAAACCTCTCAGATACTTACTTTCAGTGGTAGCATTCAAACACCGTGAGCAGTTGTAGAACAGTTCTCCATCAGAGAACATGAAAAGAGGTTGAATTCTAGCATCTAGCATTCTCGCATTGGTCTTGTTGTCAGTGCCAAGGGCTGACTGAAGTGTGTCCCAGTTGCTGACAGGATTCGTAGCTTGATGCAAACCTATAGAATTAAATGGAAGAAAATGGGATCCTTTCCTTTTCCTTTCTTTTTTTATTGGCCACTGGAACTATTAACTCTGTAGCTATGTCTAGCAGACTCTGGTTCTCTTAGTCCAGGTAAAGTGAACACTTCCAAACCTGTTACATGTCTGGGGAAAGAAAGACATGTGAGAAAAAGGGAAATGGTCAGCATGGAAGGCCAGAGTCGGCATTTGTTAATTTTTGGCAGCACAGCAGGAGAAAATGACTTTTTTGCTGTTTAAAAATAAAATCCTGTAATATTCAGTGAAAACAGAGATCCTGCTAACATCTGCCTGCACTAATATGCCTGTGCCTTTCCCATACTCTAGAGACTATTAAGTGTGGCGGGAGTAGACATCAATTTGTATGCCCTTCTCTCTTTCTTCACAGGGTGCCACATGTGAAAATAAAGTGATATGTTCACAAAAGTGAAATGTGAGTTGGGATTCAGAACAACTCAGACTATCAATCAATATATACCTCTGGCTCCTATGCTGAGTATTTGGCTTGGAACCATTTTAATATTCCAACTCTGCAGATGCTGCTAGGTTACAGAATGTTTTTTAGTGTTATCAAGGGAACTGTTAATTAATGGTTAACTTTCACTAGCTTGTATTGCTGTGCTCTCTGTCCTGTCTTTTACAGAACAACAAAGAGGTCAGTGATCACTCAGGGTTGTGTGTGGCAATTCCATCCTATTTAGAAAAGAGGAAGGCACTCTGAGAAATTCCTAGAGGTTTCCAAATTGCAGTGCGTCAAAGTTGTTCTTAGCTTAGATTAATGATAAAACTGTTCACTGAAACTGAAGTACAATCAATAGGAGTTCAGGAAACTATTTAAGAGTCTGATAAAGTTGCATTTTTAACTGTGCCTCTGATTATTCTCTCCAACCATTGTGGTCCATGTAGTCAAAAGCACATATTTTGTCAGCTTCTGATCTAGAGTGACTGAAATTGTAAAATATATTGGCCAGAATCCCTTGGTGAGCTTTCCCTTGTGAAAGCAGCTTCCATGAGCAAAAGTAGGAGGGGTCAAATATCCCCCTTCCTTCAGACCCAGGACAACCAAAAAAAATTTGAGGAGGGACTGAGAAACTTTCCATAGTAGGTTTTCAACATGATGGTCAGATACAGATGCCGTGGCACTGAATCTAGCAGTGAGATGGAAAGTATTTGAGGATAATTACATGTTAAAATATATCCTGATGCTTCTGAACTGTCACACTGGAATAGAAGTGTTAGCTATTATTATTATTATTATTATTATTATTATTATTATTATTATTATTA
>JAHTLZ010003307.1:3134606-3182104 GCA_023846285.1 Phrynocephalus versicolor
GTTGTTGTTGTTGTTGTTGTTGTTGTTGTTGTTGTTGTTGTTGTTGTGTCATTACAGTCATGTCTGACTCTTCGTGACCCCATGTCCATGGAGTTTTCTTGACAGGAATACTAGAGTGCCTTGCCAGTTCCTACTCCAGGTGTCTACAGCACCTCGTATTCCCTGGTAGTCGCCCATCCAAGTACTAGCCAGGCTTGGCCCTGCTTAGCTTCCGAGATCAGGTGAGAACAGATGTGCTCAGGGTATCTAGGCATCTGGACTAGAGATGGGCACGACTTAGCGGTATTTTCGTTTTCGTTTTCATTTTTCGTTTCCGTTACGTAACGAAACGAAAAACGAAAAACGGCTCAGAACTGGAACAAAAACGGAAACGAAACGACTAATTTCGAGCCAATTTTCGTTTTTCGTTACTGGAAAAACACATAATGGAGCTAAATGGGAAGAAACGAAAAATTTTGAAATTAGCTCACGGAAACGGAAACGAGCCGAAACGGACCCCTAGCCGAAAACGAAAACGAACAATTTTTCTGAGTCGTGCCCATCTCTAATCTGGAACAGCAGCATACTCTGAATTAAAAGATCTGCACCAGTGCTTTCTAACCTAGTACTCCCAGAAATCTGGGTTAGTTCAGCTAGTCATGAAAGCTTCTGGGACTTTTAGTCCAAGAACATTTGGGAACCCAAGGTCAGGAACTATTTATCGACATAATGCTGTTTGGTGCCAAAGCAAGCTGCTTTTGGTACCAAACAGATGCATTTAATGTGCAGCGTGGAAGTCTGGTTCTTAGCAGTTTCTTCTAGATTTAGCCTGAACTCATTCATTGTGTATTGATGCTTGACAAATGGCTTGTCAAAACTCCATTTGGTTACCGAATTCTGGCTTAAAAGCAAAAATAAACTGCACAACAGAACAGAAACAGAATGCAAATAAATGCTGGCCATAACAGTCAGGATTTCCCCCCTTTTAAAAGAAAAACAGCATTTCAAAAATAGATATTACAATCAAATACTGTACAAAGACCGTGACTTTCCGTAAACAGAATGAAGTTAAGCTAGAATACTCCCCTGAGACAAATTATGGACAGACAACTACAGCAGTTGACAAAAGGCTGATGGAAAAGAGCAGTTCCCATTTACCCTAATCAACTTCTGCCCACATGGCGAATGCATTTAAGCCCACAGGAATTCCAAATTCCCTTCCCAAACTGGCAGTTAAAAAAACACAACTTCTACTTGTCCACAGCGCTGCTTGTTCACAAATATGGATCATTTGGGGTTCCAACATGACACACTGATGGTTGCATGTGACCAAAAAGTAACCGCTTTCTGGCCCGGGTCATAGAACAAAGGCCTGATCACTCTTTCTTTACATATATTACTTTTTGGTATCCATTTCCAGCTTGGCCTTCAGAATTGCTCAAGTGCTCAAGCACCTACAATTCACACTTCCAATGCACCTACTAGGAAGCCCAGCAAAGAGCTATAGTCTCTGGGAGGAAGTCTCAGCCTGGTAACAAATAGAGCAAGGAATTTATTCCAGACATTATGGTGCCTTCTGGAAGGGGAAATCATTAAGGGGAGAAAAGATGCCCCATCTTTACAGGAGAGTCAATGAGATTGTCTCCTTCACATTTCAGCCAATTAGATAAGGTTTCCAAATAGTAAGCAACTATTATCCAATGAGGTTGTATACTTTAGAACTCTTGGTTGTTGCATAAAACTCTTTTACACTGTATGTTTGGGGTCTTTCTCTGCCATTTAGGTAAGACCCTAGCTGATTCCTATTAAATATATCAGGCCTGCACAACAAGTTGACCGCCGGTGACTCGTAGCCCGTGGGGCTGTCAGAAGTCACCTGCCAGGTTCCCTCCAGCCTCCCGACCCGCCGCCAGCAGCGACGTGTTGGGAAATTTTTTTTTGCCCACCTCAAGTGCCCCATTTTTGAACTCCTCTTTCCTGCCATCCCATATTTTCAAAAAAATCTCCGCCACAGTGCTCCTTGCTTGGGGACACACACACAATACACTTTTCTTGGACTCTTTTTCTTGTTAGAATCTTCTGCCATGGGACCTTACCCGTCTTTTTTCTGAGGGTATTAAAACTGGCTTTTTAAAACCCCAGCATAAGGAAACAAAAAATGGGAATGAAAGATAACCAAAGCCTTTGTGGTCCCCTCCTTTGTGGAAACAAACTATTTGTTTCTATTATGCTCTTTTATGGAATTCAACAAAAGACCATGGAAAAAGAGACCTTCATTGTGTTTTCATTTGTTGCTAATGGAAATCTTATGCCTAATGTCCAGGGCTGGATTAAGGCCCTTATCTATGCCATATTGAAAGGGCCCACAGCATTACCCCAAAAGTATATAGATTTCTTTAAATTTAAAGGACTGTCAAAGCCTGACGCTCTATGCTACACTTAGTTTGTGCATAAATCCAGTACCAGATATTCCTGGTATTGCACTGTATTGTGAGGCAAAGGAGTAGAACATGAAGCACATGTAAAATACTAACAGATGAGGACAGATTGATTGTTTAGATATCGAGTAATATAATCCTAAAAAGTATACATTTGTTAATCTTGAAGGTCTGGGGAAATGGTGGTTTTCCAGATGACGTTGAGCCCTTCTTTCATGAGGCCTATCATACAGTAAAGTAAAATGGAACTATATGTTCGTTCACATTTTGGGAGATAACGTTCCTTCACTCCTGCCTCAACATGCAATGAGATTTTTCCTGCATGTTTCTGCTTTTGGAATATATCACTTCTTCTACAGTGTGTATGGGGTGGAGAGGGAAAGGGAGAGTGCTGTGCCTTAACAAAATGGGCATACTTGTACCCATAACTAGCAAATACAGTGGTACCTCAGTAAAGGTAATGAATTTGTTCTGTGGGCCATTTTGCTGAGCGAAAATTACATTAACCGAAACACAGTTTCCCATTGAAATGATTGGGAAACCAATTAATTTGTTCCAGTGGTGAGATTAATTGATAGTCAGCTCCTTTCACCTCCTGTCACTGCGGTGCACAGCAGGTGAAAGGAAATGTTGAATCAGGCACCCCAGCCAAACCTAGCAATGCGGGGAAGCTTTGAGGTGCCTGATGCCAGTGGAGGAAATGAGGCTACCACCATTGGGAGCATAGTCAGGTGGTGGTGGTGAAGGAGCTGTCATCTATCTCCTTCACCACCGCCACCCGACTTTGCTCCATGTGGCGGTAGCAAGGGGTGGCGGATGGGTCCTAACACACTCCTGAAAAGAAGGCACCTGAAAAGCGGGTAAGGACCTGTCCGCTGCCCCTTGCTAAAAGCCTGGGGGAATGAAAGTCACGGGTGCCTTCAGTTTTTGGGTGCGTCTTTCATTTCCACACACTTGTCCTTGCCCACTTCCTTCTTGTGAGTAGGTAAGGACCCGCTCACCAATGCTTGCTACAAGCCCGGGTAGGATGAAAGCAAGCAGCAGTGGGTGGGAGCAGCAATGCCTGGGAAGTTCAAACTGCTGGGTTCCAGGGATGGGGGATGGGTGGTGCAGCATCCGATCTGGCGCTCTGACCAGCCCCACCACCCTGTGACTGGGCAGAGTGGCGGACTGGGTCTGCCACTTGGGAAGGTTCGAATTTCCTGCTTTCTCTGTTGCTGGAGAAGTTGAAAGCTTCCTGAGTTCAAGTCTTCCATTGGCTGCTGGGGAAGGTTTGAACTTCCCTGGCAGCAGACAGAGTGGAAAGTTCAAACCTCTTGTAAACAGCCTAGAGTAGCCAAGTAGCTAGATGGAGTGGTATATAAATTTAATAAATAAATAATAAAATAAATAAACCTTCCTGGGCAGCGGACCCAATCCGCTGTTCTGCCCAGCCACAGGATGGTGTGGCTGGGCAGAGCGATGGATTGGGTGCTGCACCGCCAGGTCCGATGCCCAGGAAGGTTTGAACTTCCCACTTTATCTGCTGCCGGGGAAGTTCAAACCTTCCCCAGCAGCAGACAGAGTGGGAGGTTCAAACCTTCCTGGGTGGTGGACTGAGTGGTGCAGCACCTGATCCACCGCTCTGGCCAGAAGTAATGATCAGTAGGAATGGTTGGCTTCATTTCTGCTAGTCAGTTTCCAATGGGGTGTGCCTGAAATATGTAAACTAGGGCACCCCACTGGAATTTTTTGTTAACAGAAACATTCCATTCTGGGAAATTCCATTTCATTAACTGATTTTTTGTTTGTTAATAGAGGCATTTGTTATCCGATGTATAACTGTGTAATTATGTCTGTGAAGATTCTCAGTCATCCAGGTGAGTTTATCTGGAAGTTGAGTCATGGCAACTGGATGTCTTTTCTTGAGAGATCAAAACATTTCACTAGTCATCCAAGGAGCTTCGTCAGTATGAGGAAAGTTAGTGGAAAGTCCTCCAATTTATAGTTCACCTTGATTTCACACCACCCTGGTCTGAATAAGCTCATAAGTTGGACAATAGCCTGAAAAGGTTCATAAATTGGACATACTGTATATAATTATGTTAAGGTATCAAGATCTATCACTTATTATATATTAGATGTAGCATATATAATGATTTAAGGCAGCAACATATTTAATGTCATATATAAATCCTGTCTGAAAGCTCCTCTACCGTATAATTTTTATAGCACGGCATTTTATAATGAAATGGCTGGTTGCACTATACTGCAATGAAGCTGGAGTTTTGGAATGTTTTATCTTTCAAAGATTATCTTTTATACAGATAAGGATTTATAAACATGAGAAAAATCAAAATATATCATAAGCATTGAAATATTAAGGGGCTCTTGGACCCTTAAGCTAAGATGTCTACTAACCTATCTTCTGTACTGTATTGTTCTGTGTTGTATCTCTATCTGTCTTTAATAAACCTTTTGCTATATAACTAACTCAGCGTGGCAATTTTGATGAACCACCAATGGTGCATTGGCAAATTATAAAGAACCCCCCAATGCCAATTTTTAAGGTCATTCTTGACTTTATCAATGCCATTCGTAGGAGCATCCTTGTTGCAATTGAGCAATAATATACAGTTCCTTTACAACAGTGGTGGCCAAACTTTGGCCCTCCAGATGTTTTGGACCACAACTCCCACAGTCCAAACAAGCTTGGAATTCTGGGAGTTGTGGCCCAAAACATCTGGAGGGCCAGTGTTTGGACACCCCTGCTTTACAAGGTTGGTCCATGTAGAAAAAAGTGCTGAAGAACATTTGTTTCTGTTATCATGAACATAGGTAGCAACTAGATGGGTATTTGTTTCACCATTCATGCTGTGATTCTCGCTGTTCCTTTTTATAGTTATTCTCTTGACTACACCACGTATATATATAGTACGTTGGTACTAACTGCAAGTAGATTTGATCTTTTGGCATAAGTAAATGGTTAATTGTGCATTATTTTGTCTTGTCTTTTTTTTGAATGATTCTCTATATAGATTATTTAAGGCTGTTTTTGGACGTGCCTAGATTACATCACTGATGATGCACAGAACAGGGTGTGCTGTGGGAGTGACCCAAAGCCTTTTGCCTGCTTTCTGCTCACACTGCAACTGCAGTATAATCTGCCTATTGTATTTTGAAAAATGTTATTTCTCCTTAGTGCTGAATTGAAACAGCACAACAGCACTATAGTGCTAAACTGATGTACAGTAGCACTAATTTAAATGTTTACAATGTCTTGTCACTTTAGTTCTAGTTCAGCCTGCTAAGTTAAACCATGGTTTTTTTCACCAAGGCCTTCAGGGATTAAGGTACCATGCTGTAGATATTTCCTTACTGTTATTGGTTTTAATGCATTTATGTAAAATGTTTTAAACAGTTTAAAAATACTTAAAAATAATTGTTTTTCTAATGTCAGAGAAGGGACCGTGTAATGTTGACACCTGAAGGACACCTTCCCAGGATAATTAAACATTTCTATGTGGAGCATGATAGCAATTTAAATTGCACGACAAATTGTATGGCCATGGCCTTAGCCAATTAGAACAGGGGTAGAGATGGGCACGACTTAGCGGTATTCCCGTTTCCGTTACTCGGTTCCGTTACTCTACGGAAACGGTAACGGGAATTACTCCGCCAGAATTTGAGCTCGAACCAACGAACGAACAATTTTGTCTGATTTGTCGTGGTCGTTCCTGGCATCGCGCAATTGCGCGATGCCACACGGCACAGAAAAAAAGTTTTTAAAAGAAAAAAAAAAACGATTCCCAGCCAAAAAGCAGGCGGAAAAATGCCTGCCGTGCCTCAGGGCACCTACCAGAGGGGTGGTTTCTGGAGGTCCCCAGCCTCCCCCCCTCCTCCGTCCTGGGCTGCTCTGGTGGGACTCGCCGCAGGCTCGCAGCAACAAGCCGCACGGCACGAGTCTCGCCGCTGGCGCAAGCGGCACGGACGGCACAGGAAATAACTTTTAAACTCTCCCCCACCCATTCCCGGGCCAAAAAGCAGGCGGAAAAATGCCTGCCTGACTAAGGGCTCAGGGCACCTACCAGAGGGGTGGTTTATGGAGGCGGGGGTCCCGGCTTCCCCCCCTCTCCTGTCCTGGGCAGCCGGACTCGAGTTGCCATGCCATGCGGTGCGGGCGGGGGATCCAAAATGGGGCGGCGACCGCAATATTTTTTTCGATATCGTGGTCCAAAAACACACAGACACAAACACCACAGAAACATGCGAAAATTTATAAACTGCCAGATTTTTTACAGTAGCAGTGGGTTTTTTCTTGCAACAAAATGTCTCTCCTCTCCTCCTCTGTCCTCCATTTATTTTATTTTATTTTATTTTATTTACACCTGCGCAATGATGGGCTGGCCGAGTGGCCATGTGGGAGTGGACGACCATGCAAATTTTTGGAGCCATCCGACCAATCACATGGCCACTTGGCCACTGAGACTTCTAGGATGTGCCAAAAAGACCACTAAACCCTGCCCTAGCCCCCTAACCCTAACCCTAATCCTTGACTCCTTACCCATATGCCACAGTAAACTGTCTTCTTAGTGGGTCAGAGAGGCACCCAGAGGTGCAACCCACTAGCCCACTGTAACCTTACCCGTCACTAGCCTAACCCTAGCCCTTGCACTAACCCACCTTAACCCTAAGCCAGATCTACTTGCATTGCACTACGCAAGTACGATTCCCTTCTTAGTGAGACGCAGTCAGAGGAGAGCCTGCTTTCTCTCTTCTCTTTCATGGTCTGATGCAGTGAAGGCACCCCAAAGAGGGGTGCCTCACAGCAAGTCTCATGCAGCGGGTGAGGATAGGAGGCACCCACGGGTGCCTCCAGGAGCCCGCTTTCCCTTCCTAGCGGGCCAGAGGAGGCACCCACCCCACAGAGGTGCCTCCAGGAGCCCGCTACTCCCCCAAAAAACCAGTACTAACGACAACGAAAAAACAAAAAAACGAACCGACTAATTTTTGCGAATTTTCGCGAAAAACTGAAATGAGCCAAAATGGGCTGCCTCCGACACACGACAACTCGAAAACGTCATTTTCCCTAGTTGTGCCCATCTCTAAACAGGGGTTCTTAGGGATCACAGTAAATGTCTCTAAATTAACAATACAAATAAATCAGTATGTGACTAAAAGGAAAAGCAACTTAAAGAGTAAAAGGGAGAAATCAGTCACATGTGACAGAGCAGCAAGTTGTGGTTTCCCTTTATGGAACAAGTGCAAGTAGCCATAAAAGAACTTTCCATTCACTCAGATACAATGGCTTCCAAAGGAGTCAGCTATGAACATAAGAAGATCGTACAGGGCCAGTCTTCTCTAGACTGGCATTTTTATCTAGTCTTCTCTAGACCAGCATTCTGTTCACACAGTGACAGTCAGATGCCTGCAGGAAGTTCACAAGCCTCTATGAAGGCAGCAATACTTTCCTGGCCATGTTTTGGTAAGCAGCATTCAAAACCATTGTGCCACATACTACACCCATTCATATGGCAGAAGAATGTTTCTTTATTCAAGGTAAGTTGCAAAAAAAAAGTACAAATAAAATCAAGTTTCAAAATATACAAGTACAGTACCATCATTATAAGGGTCAATGATCTGTTGCTTACAAAAATGACATCTCTTGACCTAATAATGTAAAACCTGGCACCCATTATCTATGCAGTAAATTGTACATATGTAACAAAGAATACCAGAGCTACAGCAGAGGTGAAAAGTCTGAAAACTGACACATTGACACCCTTTTCTAAACAGCCATCTCCTGTATGTCTGCCAAATTCTGGTGAAAGCTACTGGCACAATTTATTGTATTCAATCTTGTTGTGCAAAGGTGTCTTGGGAGAAATTCGGAACAGAAGCTACTCATCTATCTTAATACATTTTTGTTCTGTATGTTACCAATTTTGAACAATGATAGTAAGGTTCTATTGCCCCATTATACCCTAAGGGAGAAAGGCTTTTACAGTATTTCAACCTGCTAAGGGCTATAACTTTTATTCCAGTATGTCAGAAATGGATGACATTTTTGAGGCAGAATAAATGAATTTGAGGGGACCATCACCACAAATTTCAAGCCAACAGATGCAAGATATTTTGTCCGTCCAACAAACATAACACTTGGGGTTTGATTGATAGAAATGTACTTGCCCCCTTTAAGGGCGTCAAGCCTGCCAGCGTACACAGTATGTAAGAGTGAAAGCAAAGTGGCAGAGCATCAGGCAGAAAGTGCCAAAGGTAGACAGTCTTGCCCTTTACCTTTCCTGAAGGAAAATCATTTCTAATTTTGGAGTACTAGCAGGATTTAGAATAAATGAAGATAAGACAAATACAATAACAAAAAATATGACAAAAAAGCCAGGAAAATGAATTGGAAAATGATCTCAGTCTATACAGTAAAAAAAAAAATATTTAGGTATAACACTAACGAAAAAGACAAAAGATTTATGTGAGAAAAATTATGAAAAGAAATGGAATGAAATAAAAACGAATCTGGAAACTTGGAAGCAGCTGGAACTCTCAATGAAGGGAAGAATGGTGGTTATTAAAATGACAGTTTTACTCAAATTAAAATTTCTTTTCCAAAACATTCCAATAATAATTAGTAATAAACCTTTCCAAAAATGGGGGGAAACAACTCACAGATTTTATATGGCAGGGAAGAAGACCCAGAATTAAAATGAAATATCTACAAGAGGATAAAAAGAATGGGGGTTGGGGATTTCCTAACCTCCAACTGTATTATGATGCATTAGTAATATTATGGCTAAAAGAATGGATCAAGTCTTTGCGTGTAGACATTTGTACTGTCTATACACAATCACACATGCCTTCCACACCTAGCTGTGCCCAATAATGCTGTGTCTTTCCCCCCACTAAACACACTGGGCACCATGTGCCACTGCTCTATGTCTTTGTCACCTGAATTGTTAGATTTAACAGTGTCCTTGAGTTTCCACCACTGGTTATATGCAATCCCTTCCTTCCTTCCTTGCCTTTCATGACAAGAAAATTATGATGCCAAGTAGCAGAAGTAAAGTAGTACTCTGGCTCTCAGTAGGCTGGTTCCTTGGGGTCAGAGAAGCAAGCAAGGCAGCTCAAGAATTCTCAGTGGGCTTAGGAAATACAAGATGTGCACATGAAATCCTAGCCTCTAACAGTACCGCTAACCCTCAATTCAGTAGGATACTCTTGGGGGTCAAAATGTCTCAGAACTCTCTCAAGCCAAGTTATTTTTATCTTAAGTGATGAGAGGTTTTTGGGGGGAAAGTCTGACTGCTTTGCAAGTACATCCATCAAAGAATAATTTTCTAAACCAAGGATACATCCTCAATATATTTTGGAGTATGATTCCCCTTAGGCCCATCTATGTGTCCAATCATTAGTAATGATGAACGTTATAATTCAGTACATCTGGGCACAGTAACTGCTTTGATTCACTAAAGGAAACTACAGCTTCTCCTATGTAATGCCAGAGCAGGACTGTTAACAACAGGACATTTTCCAGGTCATTATCGACCTAGACCCTGCTGGACAGAACTGTCTATATGATAGAAATCACACCACCAGAGGTACCAGACAGCTGCTGTTTGCAGAAATCCTTCTTTTTGGGGTGGTGGTGGTGGGTGTATGCATGGTTCACATGCAGAGAGGGTAAGTCATGTGCACCCTGAAATTGAGGGATTATTTTTTTAATCACTGACCATGTACTACTGATGAAGAAGTAATTCCTGTGGTATTGGGAGACCATGCCTGAAAATATTTTGCCCATTAATTCACAGGTCGCTGTATTTTAAAAACTGCTCCTCAGGAGATACAACAGTGGCAGACACAAGGCTGCCTGCACCTCATCTACATTCACCCTCAGGAAGGTCAGAAGCGTGTACCTGTTTAATGCTATAGTCCTGGGCATACTCCTGGGAATAAGCTGCTTTATGTCAATATAACTGAGTAACCATCATCAATTTGCAATGTAAAATGTGTATGTTTTCCCTTTTCTGGGGATTACAGCAGTATAAAAAGCAGCAATGTATATTCTATGTTATCCTTAAGCATGCAGGTGCCAACTTAAGGAGTATGTTAGATGGGACTTACTCCTTAATTAGTTATATGTCTGTGAAGATTCTCAGTCATCCAGGTGAGTTTATCTGGAAGTTGAGTCATGGCTGCTGGACTTCTTTTTTGAGAGCTAGAAACGTTTCGCTGTTCATCCAAACAGCTTCATCCGTCTGAATACAGCTAGTGCAAGTACTCCATCTTATAGTCAGCTTTGACCTCTTGTCACCCTGGTCTGAATTAGGCTCATAAGATGAACAATGGCCTGAATAGGCTCATTAGGGAGACAATAGTATCCATAGCCTTAAGGTGAACAATGGCCTAAGGTGCTGAAACCCATCAAGAATGGGTCGTTAGCTATGGCCTTGGTGGTGAAGGCTTTTTGATTTGTCTGGGTACTTTGGAAAGCACAGCCTGATAAGTAGCAGATAGACTATGCCGGAGCCCAGCACTTCTGTTGAGGGAGGGGTTTTCAATGCTCACATAAATGGCTTCCTTTACTCCTCTCTGAAACCACCTCTCTTCTTTGTCTAATATATGTACATCCTCATCTTTGAAAGAGTGCCCTTTGTCCTTCAAATGGAGGTCTACTGCTGATTCTGGTCCTGAGCTGTTACCCCTCCTAGTGTGTTTGTGGGTTTGAAATAAACAGGGATATAGTGTTTGCCAAAAATCCTTTTAAGCTTCTCTGACACTCCAGACATGTAAGGAATGACCAGGTTCTTCTGTCGGGTCTGGGTCTCAGACTGATCCTTTGTTCTTCTGGGATGGCCCACTGCTTTGTTGAAGGCCCACTTTGGATATCCACAGGCCTTAAGTCTGTCCTCAGGTGCCTGTCTTCCTTCTTCTTGGCTTCTGTGGAGGTGGGGATGCTCTCTGCTCTGTGGCTTAGGGTCCTGATGACTCCTAGTTTGTGCTGTAATGGATGGTGGGAGTCAAACAGTAAGTATTGATCTGTGTGGGTAGGTTTCCTGTAAACTTCTACTCCCAGGCCTTAATTAGTTACTTTTGCAGATTCAAGTTGATTTTTAAAACTTAATAGTGGACTTTATTTATTTAAGTTTGTATTTCTAGACCACTCTGACTTTCCTTGAGGAACTCTGGGCGGTTTACATGAAAGCAGTCAAAACAAGTCATGGACGCCTGGTGTCATACCGTTTATTGTTGACAACATCAAATACATCCTTGCACAGATATAATGCTTCCCAATCTTCTAACTAGGGTTCTTAGGAAATCAATTCGAAAGTCAGTGAGCTAAAAGGATCTATGTATTGAAGTGTTCTTCTGCATAATGCTTTCCTGGTGAAATCAGCATGTTGTCTGATAAATAATTATTTTCCTCATTTGTGAATGATGCATTGCTGCTACCTGTAATCATAAAGGCACATAGGAGGAGGCATACATCTATGCAAAATGATATTGAACCATTTTTCAGGATTTTTGTGGTTGTTTGTTAATGAAGAAAGCAGCCAAAGGACCATGTGCAGGGTTTTCCAAAGGGTTTGACAACCAAACAGTCCATCCTAGAATCCAAAACTGCTATTTTGCCTTGTATGTTTAAGCATTCAGAAAGCTATATAAACAGACAAATCTGTTTTTGGTTAAAATTGAGTTGGTTGGAAAATGTTCAGTTGGCTCATAAACAGTATTCTGTTTCTATCATTTAATTATTCCTCTCACAGTTGTGTTTTGCCAGCTATATTATATGAGGACAAGAGGTTTTAATTTTTTACAAAAGCAGCTAAATGCAGGGTGAGGGAAAAGTCCCTCCCAGATTTTAAAGGTCAACAAAAAAGCCACAATAAATGCCTTTTTATTATTACATAATCTAAAAGTTCATGGAATTTCATGTAGTTTTGAAATTTATTTATTTATTTATTTATTTATTTATTTATTTATTTAGGTTGTGCACATGTTGTACATTGACAATAAAGGTATTATTATTATTGTCATCCTGCCCAATGAGTGGCAGAGAGAAAAAATTGCAAGGGGTGAGATTGGGTGAATGTGCAGACTGCCAAACATCACTGCACAACGAGACCAAACCCTCTGATATCCTTTTGCTCAAAGCTTCCATTGATTTTTTTATGGTGTGAGCGGTGGCCCCATCCTGTTGAAACCACACATCTGGATTTCCGAGTTCAGTGAGTTTCGATTCCAAAAAGTACTATAGGATCTCCACATACCAGCTAGATGTTACTGTTTTGTGGTCCAGAACAGCCACATTTTGACGAAGTGCAAAGTGGTTTCAGAAAGCTCTCCGTGTCGCAGTCACAGGTTGGTTGTTTTTAATCAGCACTTCAGCGACAAATGCCTCTGAGTTGAAAGTGTGGTGGCTTATAAAGCTCAAAATAGCTTAGGACCCTAATGCTAGAGGGAATGTCTTCCTCCATACATGCTTCCCTGATAATTAATATTGGCTGGAGGACTCTTCTTTGTATTGTACCATTGAGAATGGTATATGAGAGACATAGGAGAAGGACGTTCACAGCTGTGGCACATCCATCTGCAAGCTCCATTGACAATTATTTCATTTCAGCAGCACCAAATTAAAACACAGATGTTAAACAAAGTCTTTGGGGTTGAAAGAGCTGGGCTTTTGTAGGCGCTGGAGTCCCCCCCCCTTTATTTTTTGTTTTTAGTACTGTATTATACCATATTTTTTCAAATGTAAGATGCCTCCTCTCCTAAACCAGAATTTGCAACTGTGCAATATTGTGAAGGGGTTCCTGCTTGGCAGGGGGTTGGACTCGATGGCTCATGAGGTCTCTTCCAACTCTATAATTCTATGATTCTATGATTCTATGATAACTCTCTCCTCAGCTTACTTCTGTGTATAAGACAACCCTCATTTTCTTTTAGTCTAACATTTTTAGACAAAAATGTAGTCCTATACATGGAAAAATACTGTATGCTGTTTTGTTGATTTTAAATTGCTTACATTGTTTTATATATTCTAAATTGTTTTGAATTATTTAAAGTAATTTTGCACCCTTTAAATTGTTAGCGTCTTCTAAATTGTTGTGGTTGCGCCCTGCACTAAGATCTCATAATACAGAGTGGGATATGGTTATTCTGAATTTAAAAATAATTTAATAATGACGGAAGCTCCCTTCTGATATGCTTTTAAGCAGGTGGAACCTATATGCACTGAAGGAAGTACATGGGCTCCAACCAAACAGCATCCTTATACATGAATCAGAACAAGTCTAGGCAGAATTAGCTCATGCAGAGACCTTACATGGATGTATCAGTCCTCACTTCTTCCGACGGTCATGCTTCCTTTAGAGGAGTAACAGGGGCAGGACCAGCCTTCTGCTTGTGTGAGTGTGCTTCATCTCATTTAAAATACTGCTGAATAAGGTTTCCGTCATGATCAACTGAAGGCCTGTTGAGAGATATTTAGACCCCCTTCCCTTGTGTGTGGTGGGCCCTCACTTTAATAAAAAAAAAAAAGAAAGGAAAATTTAACTGCATGCTATGCATTTGATATGTTGTGTCGTTTGACCAGGAATGGTAATAGGAACAAGCATCCTTAATGAATAAGTGGCCATCATCACTATAATTGCAGAAAACCAGAATAACATGCATTGTTTAATTGCTGTTTTAATAGTTGTTTAATAGTTGTTTTCAAATACATTTTCTGTGATGAGTTGCTATATGAACAAGCTGGAAAACATTATTAGAATTTAGTCCACACCAGCCTCTCTTGAAGGAGGTTAAAAACTCAGGTGAATAGACATTTTAAATCCTTTGCATTGGCTTATTTGGTAGGTAATTCAAGCAAAAAAGAGCCCTACCATTGTTTTCTCTGCCCTTTTCACCCACTCCTCAACAGAGGACAAAGGTCAGGAATCGGTTTCTAGTTTATCATCTCCTCCCTCCCTTCTCTCTTACAATCTCAAGACTTCAGTGTACCAAACTGTGTGGGGCTGGCAGATCTGCTTTAATGGTCAAAAGCAGATGTCTCTGTAGTTTAGAATGAAGGACCAGGGAGGAAGTGGAAAAGTGCCAAAGTCATCCTTTCATGTATTATTTCATGATGAGCAAGAAACAAAGCCAATTATAATGACAAAGAGGGGGAAGAGAGCAAAATTAAAATAATTTCTTCAGACAACATTGGAAGAATACAGGTTTCTTTTGTTCTCAGCAGTACATTTTTATTTGAGACAGGAACATCTTCATCTCAGTGTTAAATGAAATAAGGGCTGGGAAATAAACAGCACCATGTTACTTTTTAAAGCAGGCTGCTATTTATAGAAAATGACAGGACCTTAAGAGAGAGGATTATTAGAGAAGGATGTTTTCTCAGTAACTGACAACGTTTTTTTTTTGGGGGGGGGATATATGAAGGGTAAGAATGGGTAAAATAAAGATATGATTGCACAGGATCTCTACAAGAGCTGTAATTTATTAAAAGTACAAGTGGTACCTTGTATAAAGCAATCATTTCGTTCCAAATGAAATTCTGTTAAGCAAATTTTCCTTTATACACATTTCCCATAGAAATGCATTGAAAACGGAGTAATCCCTAATCACATCTTTTTATGTTGTATGGATTCACCCCATAGGGAATTGTTAAGCAAATTTCCCCTATCTCCAGACATTGTTTGGAGATAGGGATTTTATGTTATACAAACCGTTTGTTATAGGAGGGTCCACTGTATCTGGATTTCAGGCACATGCAAAGATAATTGCTTGTTATGTCAGAATGCTGCTATTCCTTGATATTAGTATCTAACTTGTTTGTCTTGAATTGGCTGTTATGCATGTTTATAGGCGTGAAATGCATTCTTCATCTTATTCTAATCTTCCCCGATGTTTAGATATGTTTTCTCTTCTGGACATATGTCTAGTCTATTAATTGTACTTTGGTTTAATGTGCCCAGGGGGTGCCAAATCATGTTTTTGGAGAAGCTCCTTCTGCTTATTGAATAAATACTTGTTTGTATATTTGTCTATCTATATTCTATATTTTTTTTAAAAAAAGGAAAGACAGGTGGTGACTGTAATAAAATGTTGCAATGCTTCCCACACTCTTAGGAGTCACTGCTTCACCAACCACATACAGATGCTCTAGTACAGCGATTCCCAACATTGGATAACTCAAATGTTCCTGAACTGCAACTTTCTGAAAGCCCAGCTAGCACAGCTGGTGGTAAAGGCTCTGGGGGAACTGCAGTCCATTAACATCTGGATTACTCAATGTTGGGAACTATTGCTCTGGGCGGAGCTTGCATACATGGGAGGGAGGATGAAAAGTAAAAAATAGACCTTGCTTTTCTTTGACCTTCTGTTTAGTGTCAGGGGATACAAGGAAAGATTTGAAATTTACGGATTACATTTTTGGATTACAGTTTCCAGAATCTACTAGACAGGAAGGGTGGGAGATTCTGCCTAAGAATTGGGCTCAATAAAACTAGCATTTCCAGGCTCTGAGCTCAGATTTGGGCCAGCTGCCTATCTGCAACCTCAGAAATGTCCAGATAGCAAAGGTTAGGTTTATAAAATCTCACAAAACAGATCTCCAGCCTTCTAACTCCTCTTCAAAAATACTCAGTTTAAGGCCCCACTGTTGGGGACGTTCACAATGTGAAGAGTTCTGGCAATTTCTTTGTGCTTGGATAAGAACTGGTTAACTGATGAAAAAAGGAGTGAGCTTCTGGAATTTTCCTCCTCTGTGAATGGCAGTGAGCCAAGAAAGTGTCTGTGTAGACCATCTTCACCGCTAACAGTGATGTTGTCAACATTCAGGCTGCCCTTTGCTATGTTAAGTTTGGCATCTTTCCCCCCCCCTAATGCCAAAAGAGCCACATCATATTTGAATTGTGGATCAAGAAGCAAAATATCCCACATTCATAAACCAGAGTTCTTTTTAAAAATAATTTTATTTTTGGATGAGCTCAATGTTTATTGTATTATGTATCTCTAACCTTCAATTATCATTCAGCAGTACAAACCCTAGATGCAAAATGAAGTCTTTTCTGTCGTCTGAACTACAACTACAAATAAATGCACAGGACATTTCTGTGTTGAGTGGACTAAATATATTTCAACCACAGTCAAAAGAAAATGAGTGTTTTCCCTATTTTATGGACCGGGGTAATGAAACAACTCAAAAGCCACTCATTACAGATTCTTGGGATTATAGCCCAAACATCTGGGGACTCAAGATGGGGAATCATTATTATATAACAAATTACAATCCAGCTGTGCCAAGGTAGGAATCCAAATACTGTACTGTAGTATTGCAGGGTTCTGATACAGATCTTGTTTGACTTGGGTCTCCAACCTTCCACTACAGGGAGTGAGAATATGGGCAAATATCATACTCTGATCTAGACTAGATTATATGTTTTGCATATTTTAGAAGATGCACTGCATAGCACATAGCACATCAGTGTTATCTTGCATCTAGTGTGGTTTGTTATGTGAATGGTTATTGCAAGATCTCATTCTGGGAGAGGGAAACGGTAAATTATAGCAAAAACATACTAACTGCAGGAAAAACACATTCTCATCCTCTTAGCATTGGGTACTAGTCTACCACAAACTTGAGTAACAATGTAACATAGTATTTCAATAACTGCTTTCCTAGAATGCTGCGTACTGGATTTCTGTAAGATGGTGGAAAATTTGGTTGGTCATATAAACACAGCTTCTGTGTCTTTTTGGGTCAGCATAACACCAGATATATACTACAGCCACTTATTTCTCTTGACCACAACTATTCCTTTCCCATAGCTTTTAGCAAGATATTTACTATCTTGGTACAGGGAAATTCCATTCCAGCATTACATGGCAAGCATTGTGTAACCTTAAAGGACATCCATTCTTTTCTTTGAATTCCTTATCAGAGGAAAACGTTAAAACAAAGCAAAGTGTGCTGCTTAAACACTGCCATATAGTGCTTAAAGAGCACTCTGGTTACAATTTAATTATGCAGGGTACACATTGACAGCAACCCCCCCCCAAGCTGGATACTCAATTTACTAACCTTGGAAGAATGGAAGGTCGATCATGAGCTGGCTACCTGAGCCCAGGATTGAACTCAGGGCATGACCAGTCTTGACTGCAGTAGTGCAGTTTAATCACAATGCCATGAGGGTCCTACTAAAGATAGTGCATGCAACATTCCATGATCTGTGTGTATTGCATAGCATCTAGAATGAACCATTTGGACACAGCCCCAGATATACCTGCAATTTGGCTTGTGCTAAGCTTCTCAATCACATATATTGCTATATACATATGGAGTCTTCTGCTGACTATGCAAAGGTCAGTAAAATTGCTGTATTGGCACTTTAAAAAAGTGGGTTTTGAATCGCAGTTTGGGTACTCGGTCTCTTAAAAGTTTTATCATCACTGATATAGGCCAAATGGGCACATGGATATCAAGGCTGGAGGCAAATCAAGAGGTCATCATATCCCTCTCCACACTTCCTTCCATTTGATGACTATGTAGATCAAAGCTGGACAGTGATAGCCCTTCAGATATTTTTGCCCTATAATGCTCATCTGCACTGGGTAGCATAATTGATTGTAAGGGATTACAGGCATTGATGTCCATAAAATCACTCATACAGTTGAGGCCAGCATTATATCTGGTGGCAGTTTAGATGATTATGATAACCAGGACAACCTGAATTCTAAGAACAGGATTCCATTTCATCTCCACCAAATCATTTTTTCCAACTACAGTATGACCCCTGCATCCACTGATTCACCAACTGCAGATTTAGTTATCTGTGGTTGATCAGTGGGGGTGGTGGCAAGGAGGCAATCCCCGCCAACCTCCTCTTCATTGCCACCACCACCACCACCGCCGCTGCCACAAGCCACCCAGGCACCCTCCGGAGAGGTGGGGTGAGGACTCACCTGGCTGGCCAACCAGCCTCTGAACTTCCCGGTCAGGTCTCAGGTGGCAGAAGTGTTGAACTTCCTGCTCAAACTTCCGATCCTCTGCCTGGGACCTGAGTTGGGAATTTAAAGGCTGGTTGTCTGGGTGGGTCTTTAAAGTTCCCCATCTCACCCCTCTGGAGGGTGCCTGGCTGGTGGCGTTAGCAGTGGCAGTAGAAAAAAATCACTGCCATTACTAGTTATTTTCACATGTTTTGGCCCATACATCTTCTGGTTCATCAGGACATGGCCTCACCATTTTGCTAGTGTGGTGGAGCCAGGATCTGCTCTCCACCAATAAATCTAATGGGAAGTGTTTCCAGCTCATTTGGGAGATCAAGATGCTTTTCTCCTCCACAGCTCATTTAATTCTGCCGGGTCTCTAGCTCTTGGTGTGAAAGGTGTGTGTGTGTATGGGGGTGGGGAGTCCATTTCCTTCCCCATTCCTCCTGCCTGTCTCTAGTCAGCACAATGTGTAGTGAGGAGGAGCCAAAATATTTTTTCAATTGTGTTTGAGACTTGGCAATCTTCGTGCTTTCATGGCACGATCTTTGTCAAGCTTCTGAAAACTCTGCCTTTTTTCTTGTGGTTTAAACCAGGATCTTATGACTCGGAGAGAAAATGCCAGGTGCTGATTACACACACACACACACACACACAGAGAGAGAGAGAGAGAGAGAGAGAGAGAGAGAGAGAGAGAGAGAGAGAGAGAGAGAGAGAGAGAGAGAGAGAGAAAGAGAAAGAGAGAGAGAGAGAGATAATACTGAGAACTGAAGAGTAAAACCCCTCCTCCAACATTCATCGCCAGAAGACGGAAGCGAAATATATATATAAAAAATTGTGGTGTTCCCGCTATTCGAATGTGCATGGTAATTCTTTCCTCCACTCCGGGAGCTGGCGTTGACCTCTTAACAAAGAACAGGTTCAATCTGCTTCCCCTCCTCCACCCCAGGAGACTGATGAGGGTCACATGACCTTTCTAGACAGCACAGAATTTGGATGGTAATGTGTGCTGGTGGGGGAAGGGAGCAGGCGGCTCACTCGCTCAACACACTCACACACTCACCACGGCGCTGTGTGCAGCGAAGCCTTCGCAGGGAAAAGCAGGCGGAGACAGGAGAGTGGAGGGGGGGGGATGGGTGGACGCGGGGACAAGGAATCGCCCAGACTCGCTTCATTCCACAGTCTTATTAAGATGCAAATGCCAAATATTTTTTACCAGACTGTATAAAATTTACAGTTTCCTTTTCCAGCTCAGGCACAAAACATTAACCCACATTAGGATTTTTTGTTTTGTTTTTGCTTTTGGGTGCTGCAATTGCAATGTAGGCGACGGTTACCCTGGCTTCTTTAAAGGCTGATATAAAAATAAAGAGAGGAAAGAGATGTATTAAAAAACCTGCTCTTCCACTACCCCCACCCCCGCTGCCATTCGACGGAGCTCATTTTGCAATGAATGTTAGTTCAGTACATGATTTGGGCATCTCCCGCATTGAATGCCTGCAGAAATGTTTTAATCTCTTCCCCCCTCCCCCACTACATTTCTCCCTTCTGCATTCAGCTGTTCAGGAATGAAAACCTACCATTACAATTTTATAAAAGCACATTGTTCTCTTAGAAAATTATTACTTGATTAAAGAAAATTACAGGTAGCAGAGTCCAAAGAAACAGACTGAGAGAAACAGACACCAGTAAGAAAAATAAAGACGGTTATTTTCCTTCCATTTATTTAAATGCATTTACATTTTTATGCCTTTGGGTATAGGGACTCAGAGATACATAAAACAGCTAGGAATTAAAGTAATATTAACTCTCAGGGTGAAATTCTGTTGCTTAGCATAGTAAATCATACCAGAATAGGCCCATTGAATCAGTGGTGATTTGGTGATCCAGCTTCTTGGGAAATTCCACTGATTTTTGCCTAACATTTAGCACCTGTGCCTTAAACTCATGGATCTCCTCTGGGGTTATATCTGAGGAACAGAGTTCTTTTGACCAAGGCAGTCGGTGTGCCCTCCCAAATGAAGCATTTGGCCCAGAATCTGAAAAGATTGTTTTATGGGATGACCACCAGTATCCATCCACCAATATGGCCGCTAATATGGGCTCTAATAGTGGTAGATCAGGGACACCCAGTTTGGACTTGCTGTTTTGTTGTTGCAGTTCTCATTACTGATGAGCACTTTTGTCCAAAACTCATCCCTCTCAGCAGGCCTTCAGTCAGACTTGGGATTGTTCTGATGATCACCCTTCCCCTTAAAGGAAGCAAGGAAGACATCTATCTGACTCATTCTAGCTCTTCTTTTCATTTAGGGGATGCCAAGAATTGTCAGAGTTCCAAAACATCATTTGTTACACTAGATGCTTATGTGCAGATTTAAAGCTGTATTTTGCCTACTCTGCCATAAAGAAGAACCTAATCACAATGCTTTGTTGTAAAAGGTTATGTGGCACATCAAAACATACTGTAATTTCAGTTACTGCAGGTAGTATTATCTTTGGTTTTGATCATGATGGGTGCCCTAAAGTTTAACTTATGGATTTTAATTTAAAAGTGTAACTCGCAGGCTGGATAGCTCAAAAGCAGAGACTGAGAATGGGATTTCCCCACTGTGCTCCCTGGGAGAAGAGCCAGCCTGTGTTGCCTTGGGCAAGCTACACAGTGCCAGGGAGACCCCAGAAGAAGGGAATGTCTAAACCACTTCTGAGTGTACCCAGAAAACTCAGAATTGACCTGGCAGCCTATAATTATTGGTAAAAGAGTAACACCAGAGCAATCGCGTGTCAAACATACATAGCTTTTGTCAATTTGTCTAAAGTATTTTACATCCCAATACACTGACTTCCAGGGCCCTTCTGCTAAGGCAACTAAGGCCAGTTCTGAGAGGCATGAAAATATAGTTTTACTGTGTACATGTCAACTGAGGAAGGATAGCAGAGAGGACAAGGTTGTGCCTAGAAATGCAACGGAAGGAAAGAGTCAAAAAAGAAGTGCCCAGCTGCTGCTTTCATATCAGCTTTTCTAGAAAGATCTTTCATGTCCTGTTGCAGTTGGTGATGGGGTACTTTCTGCTACTGAAAAATCTCCTTGCAGCCAAATCTGAAAGTTGCCAGAAAAGTAACAGCTTTTAGCATCGTCCTTTGAGTTTTTGCTTTCTGTCTGTAGTAGAGCAGAGGGGGTTGGAAACTGCCCTCAGATATACTTTACTTTCAAGATCCCAGAAGTACTGGGAGATTGTCACCTTACTGACAAAAGTTTGGATAGTCAAGGCAATGGTTTTTCCAGTAGTGATGTATGGAGGTGAGAGCGGGATAAGAAGGCTGATCACTATAGAAGTGACGCCTTTGAGCTGTGGCGCTGGAGGAGACTCCTGAGAGTCCCCTGTCCTTCAAGGAGATCAAACTTATCTATCTGGAAGAAATCAACCCTGAATTTCACTGGAAGGACAGATTTTGAAGCTGAAGTTCCAATACTTTGGCCACCTCATGAGGAGAGAGGCCTCCTTGGAAAAGTCCCTGATGTTGAGAAAGAATGAAGGCAAAAGGGAAAGGGGACAGCAGAGAATGAGAAGATTGGATGGACGGTGTCATCGTTGCAACTAACATGAACTTGACCAGTCTCCAGGAGATAGTGGAAGACAGAAGGGCCTGGTGTGATCTATCCATGGGGTCACAAAGAGTCAGACACGATTGAATGACTGAACAACAACAACTGGGTGATTAAAAATAGAGTACTCTAATCTAGTTCTTAAAAAAACAGTTTTGTTGCATGAGATGAATTGGTAAACTGAAGTGGTGAGGCATCTCTCATATCAGATAAGTGCTTGGCAACCCTTGGCTTGTGATGATCACCACTTGTGGGATGCCATCTCATTTACACCACTTATCTTGCAGTACTGGAAAGCACTAGGGGGACTTTTGATCCTCTAGAAGGTTTGGGATTCAACAAGAAGTCTGAGTATGGGCAGTGGAGAAAAAGTGTGGGAGCTGCACTTAAAACAGCTGGTGGACTCTTCATCCCCATTCCAGGAAACAGCACTGTGAATTGTTGCACTGGAAAATATGTCATGCAAATGCACAGAATTGACCCACCAGAAACCAAGAAACCACACTTCACATGCTTTGCAAGCAGTTTTACTACAGACATCACTTTCCTAATGACAGTGAACATATTTTCTCAATTTTTGTATGATGAATCTGGCAAAGAAAGGCTACCCACAATATGATATATTTCATGGTGGGAAAGGGGAAAAACATGAAAATTATGGTGTGGGGATATAAAATGTGAATGGCTTTTATATGCTGTTATAAGAATTCCTTGCAGATATCTCTCTATGTACATACTGCAGAATTTATCCACCCACTAGGTATCTGGATTTTGTTAGCAGCTATGTATGCGTTCCTTTGGAAATGGCGATTGCTAGTAAACTTGACAAATGCCTCATACAGTAATAGATATCAGTTTCTCTGCTTTTCAGATCAAAGAGAGCACTGATCATCACACAGCTTGGAAATATTACTGTCCAGCAGCATAATCTCGGAGGATTGCTGTAACACAAAACGATCTTGATTAGGTTGGAGATAGAAGCTGCTTATATGAATAGAAGGGCAAGTCTACTTGCTTATGGTGTAATTATTTCCACTGCTTGTCCCATCAATTGGTGCACCAACGGATTTTATCCTCTGACTCCTAGTATTGTTTTGGGGGAGAACATTGGGACTAGATTGTACAAGACAATAGTAAGGAAGCACCTGGAGTATTTTGTACAATTCTGGTCACCACATCTAAAAAACAAAAACAAAAAAACATAGTGGAACTGGAAAAGGTGCAAAAGAGAGCAGCTAAAATGATTACTGGGCTGGGGGACCTCCCTTATGAGGAAAGTCTTCAGTCTGGAAAAAAGGCGCTTGAGGGGGGATATGATTGAGACGTACAAAATAATGCAGGGCATGAGTGATGTGGGTAGAGGGAGACTATTCTCCCTCTCACAAAATACCAGAACTAGGGGACATCCATTCAAACTGAGGGTTGGGAGAGTGTGAACAGACAAAAGAAAATATTTTTTTTAACCCAGCGTGTTGCTAGTCTGTGGAACTCTCTGCCACAGGAGGTGGTGATGGCCTCTGTCCTGGATACCTTCCAAAGGCGATTGGACAGATTCCTGGAGGAAAAGTCCATCACAGGTGACAAACCATGATGGAGATGTGTAATCTTCAAGTTTAAAACCAGGGTACTTCAAGGGCCAGATGCAGGGGAGTGGTATCAGGAGACATATATCTAGTCTCATGGTCTCCCAGACGCATTTGGTGGGGCCACTGTGAGATACAGGAAGCTGTACTAGTCGAGCCTTTGGCCTGATCCAGCATGGCTCTTCTTATGTTCTTATGTAGAGCATGTGAATGGAAATGACTTGTTTTTGCCAGTTGAATACCAACTGTCATTATCTAGATCCAATCCATTATAGATGTGAGTGCATGTACTCACATGCATTCATGCCCCTGTGTGTTAGGCATGTATTATTCAGGTTTTCTTAACTTGAAGTTTTCTAAAGGTGCAATTGAAGCTGTAATTCCCCTTTATAGTTGCATGCAACAACAATACAAATTTTAAAGCATTCATTGTGTCTTTTCTTCACAGCAAGCACAAATGTTGACCTACTTCTTATGAGACAGAGAGACAGACCTCAAAGTCAACCCCATTAGACCAAACAGGGCTTGCCTCCGAAGCAACACAGAATGGTGTGGCTCCAGATCCAACATTATTCAGCCGCGCACAGTAAACTATTTTGTTATAGATGTCAAAATAATTTTCTACACACGTGCACCAACAGTATTTTTTTCTTTAGATTTTCATCCCAAAGTGGTAAAGCTCTAAAGGGCCTTCCAAAATGAAATAGCTGTCCCTCGAAACTTGTGTACATGCCTTCTTAAACTTTAAAACATTTATGAGACCCATGGGTTTGTTCAAACAAGTGGGCTTTCAGAATTAATTAAGTGGTGACTTGTGAGTTAGGTAGCATGGGAAATAAATGCTAAGCCGAACCTTGTACAAAACAGAAAGAGCAGTTTGTCACTTGCTCCTTTTACTAGAGTCGAGCACCTGACTGATTAACTGGAAAAAGCTTATGCCTGAGACCCAAAATTACCGTCTTAAATTTCCTTCTATATCATCTGATACGATGCCTGGTCTTTTATTTCGTAGCAGGTTTTCATCCACTAGATTTTTATCTGATGGTGTCTTCTCTTTCTCCAACGTTGGTTGCCTGGGATAGACAAAAATAGAAAGAGCTTGGAATGTTGCTTTGAAAAAGTTACATGTCGGTTTTATTGACCCCTTTTGGAAAAATATGTTTTTTCTTTTACTCACTGCTCTTAGTAATGTAACATGCTGATGTTTTTGAAAAAGATACAAAAACCAAAAAATGATCAAGTCTCCCAAAGCAATGCAGTAGAGTAGATATATAATAAGAAGCAGTATTTTTTGCAGGGGGAAAATCAGAATATTACAAGTGTTAAGTTCTTCTGCATAACTAATATTATGAAGCTTTTGTTATCCCCCAAAGCAACACACTATAATGATCAACCAATCAGTGACTGGTAGTTAGCAGATAAATATGTGAAATACATTAGATTAATAGATAGCAAACAGAAAGTATGAGAGCAAATTTACTAATACTTATACTGTGTTAAAAGGTGCAATACAGTAATACCTTGGTTTTCGAGTGTTTTACAAGGCAAGCAAACTTTTTTTATTATTTAAAAGTTTTATTAGTTTTAAGAGAAAAGGGGATGGGAAAAGGGGAGAAAGTGACAGAAAATAAAACATAAGGAATTCCATTAAATCTATCAAGTCAAAGTCAAAGATTATACATATCAAGATCTAATAACATATTAGTTAACCAATAAATATACTACTTTTTGCTCTCTTCTTTTGGTGGTCTCTTCATAGTCTCCTTTCAGATATCCGAAGACAAGCAAACATTTCTAATTAATTTTGCCTTGATCAATGAGACATATCTTGCAATACGATCACAGGAGAAAATCACATGATCACAAGTGAGCCAATGGTAGTTCTCTGTCTCTCTCCCTCCTGGATTGCGGGAGACTGTCTTGAACGTTCTGTCTCAGTCAAACCTCCAAAGCAGAGGGAGGAGAGAGGAACAGAGGTTTCCTTTGTACCAGCCACAAAGGTTTTCAAAGGAGAACACAGTTTAGGTATTTATTTTTCTTTATATTTATACTTTTGTTTAACTTGTTTTCAACATCCTTCCTTATTTTTCAAACAATTTCTAGTCATGGGGCAGCTAGTCATGTGCGTATATGGCTACAAGTTTGCAGTTTATTATTGTCACATTAAAAACATAGAGTAAAATCCAGTTGTTAGTCCCAAAGAGAGCAGATTCCATAGCCAGGGACCTAAACCATGGTGTCAACGCGGACATGTAGCCAACTTCTTTTGTGAGTTTTGACATTTTGCATGTATAGTATGTGGTCTGGGGCCTCAATGAAGCATTTGAGTTTCCATTATTTCTTAGGGAGAAACTGGCTTCGATATAAGAGTTTATAAGCATGTTTCTGGAATGGATTATGCTCATAAACCAAGGTATTACTGTATATGAAAAGCAGGCTGGAAGATAACTCCGTTTCCCAGTGTATTTTACTTGCCGTGGTACAATTTTTTTTTTGCCATGCAAATAATAGTTTCCAATCATTCTGGAGTGTCCAAAAATTATGTCCTATCATTGTTAAAAATATTTTTAACACATTCTTTTCAAGCCCTGACAAGGAAGATGACAAAACTAAAACAACACAAGGAAGGCACCTTCAAACAAAATGCTACAAAAGAATATAATTGATTTTCTTGCTTGTGGTAGCCTTAGTTTTCAAGGTTGCCACTTTTTTTAAAAAAATCAGGGAAATGGACACTGATTAGGGAAAGTAAGGGAAAATAGTCAGAAGTCAGGAAATTGGGATTAAAATATATTCAAGCAGTGGATTTTTGTCCTGCAGCTGCAAGAGCATGATCTGTTCTTATGGCAACTGAAATAGAGAGGTAGCAGAATACAGTGCAACTTAATGATGTCCTTTCTGAGTTCCATCCCCCATTCCCCAGCAACCAGCCTGATGTGTTTGTTGAGCTCCGTTCCTGCATGATTTCCAGAGGCTGCTTGTTGCATTTGCAAAGCAGGGCTCGTTGAAACGTTTACCAATATACAAACTCGAAACATCTAGCTGTTATCATCCCTACCAGCTAGTACTGCATGTAACTTATGTGTAAAGATAAGTATGCTTTGGAGTCATGCTTGTGTATGGAATGGAAGTTTTGTCTCCTGCTAAACCCAGCACAGAGTTGGGGAAATTGGCAAATCTTGGGTGGTTATTTCACGTCCTTTCTTGTTCCAAGATTATGTTCGTTTCGTGATAACGTTGTTTGGGGTCACGTGGTCTTGTCCCAGTTCTGCCCCTGTTTCCGTTTACCCACGGACGTGATTGATGGTATCGCAATGACTGTTACTTCACGTCCTTGTTTGGTGACATCTGTACTTCCCTGCCTTCATTTTCCCATTTTTTGGTCCGACCTTCTGTTTTTCAATATTTTGATTCTCCGTAACTTTGCCTTTCATGCGTTAAGCAGCAAAGTTTAAGGTTTTATGCCTTCTTCTCTCTCTGTGCTGCATTGCTAGCACCATAGGGAATGTTATGGCAAATGGTACTTCACACTCCTGCCACTAGATGGAGAATGGCACGTTGCGTGATGAGCCTTACTTAATGGGCTCCTGTCTCGAAACAAGAACCAAGACAAGAAGATTCCCGAGGCCAGGGAGAAGTATGGCTTATCACGCTTAAATCCCAGTTCAGGGGGGCGTGGTCGGGACAAGACTCTGCCTTCACACAATGAACATGGAGTAACATTTTCTCGTACCGTTCCCAAGTGGAACTACAAGCTGCGATGAGAGGGACATGAAGTAACTGTCTTGGACAGATAAAATCAGGGAAATGAAATATCAAAAATTAGTGGCAACTCTGTTGTTTGTTTTTAGAGGTCAAGAAAAGGGCAAAAAAGTAGCTGGCAGGATCTAAACTCTCTCTCTCCCCCCCTCTCTCTGTTATAGGCTGTTTCATGCACTCGTCTGAGCTTCTCTGTCTGGGCATGCTTGGTAGGAAACTGAACATGGCACAGTCATGTCGCTTGTCATCCTCCCCACACCTAACTCTGGGAGCAGGCAATGAGGAAGAGGAACGTATGTTGCTCCTGGTGGTGTTGCTACTGTTTTCAATCTGTGGCTATCACTCTCTTACCCTTTCTAGGCATGCATAGTCTTCACAAGAAAGAGAGAAGAAGAAGCAAGTCTATGGTCACTGTGTTGATAAGGAGACCTTCCCATATTCCTCCTGTTGGGCTAAATAGAAAAACATGAGGACATTTGTATGCTTGTCCAGCGATCCCATGTGGTAATTCTACGTATCTCTCCCCTTCCCCTTTTATTATGTACTGAGCTCAGCTGGCCTTAAGCTGGTGAGAGCTTCAGACCTTGGAATTATCTGTCTCCATTTCTTTCTGTATCTGTCTACACCCCCCCCTCTCTCTCGCATTTTGGTCATTTTCTTGCCTGTGCCAATCATTGTTTTCCCTGCTTCACTGTAGTCTTTCGACCCTGTGCTCTTTCACCCCCTTTTCAAATATTTTGATTTTGTCAGATATAAATAAAGTTTTAGCATCTGCAAGTGATTATTTCTTCTTCTTCTGTATACAAGAAAATGGCATCTGGTGGTGAAGTCAAAGTAATTTGCCGTTCCCCACCTGTGTTTAAAATCCCACAGGAATTTATGTAGTAGGTCTTGTAAATCTTTCCTGTCAGAGCTCTTTCTGGCTGGCTGGTTTTGGGGGTGGTTCATCTTCCCACTGCACGTTTGTTACCTTACATGGTCAACAGAAGGGAATTCCCTCTTCAAACAACTGAAGCTTCTGTGGACAACTGCAATGCTTCTCCATGCATGTTTTAAGCCGTGGCCGAAACAGAAGCAATGTTAGTAGCAAAGCAAAAAGTAAAGTGTGCTGCTTATATACTGCCCCATAGCACTTAAATAAAGCATGCTCTGCATGGTTTGCAACTTAAATATGCAGCTACAC
This sequence comes from Phrynocephalus versicolor, assembly GCA_023846285.1. Classification (NCBI taxonomy): domain Eukaryota; kingdom Metazoa; phylum Chordata; class Lepidosauria; order Squamata; family Agamidae; genus Phrynocephalus; species Phrynocephalus versicolor. The sequence continues at coordinate 3,163,128 of JAHTLZ010003307.1, forward strand.
ATTGCTGGGTAGTCATTTTACCAACCGTGGAAGGATGGAAGGTTGAGTGAACCTTGAGCTGGCTACCTGGGATTGAATCCCAGGTCTTGAACACTTGGCTACAGTGCAGCAGTTTAACCATTGTGCCACGAGCTTCAGTGATAATCAGAAGTACAATACTTATTACTTTTGCCATAAGCTGGTCAAGGGTCACTTTAAGTGGGTACTTAAAAAAATCAATATGCTTATTTCTGCACCATAAAAAGAAACAATTTCCAATTAAATTAAATGCTCCAGATAGCTGTGGCTAATATAAGGAAAATAACATGAGATCAAAGCACACATTAGAATTTAGATTGAAAAACATGGTTTACAAATACTATATCCTGTCTAAAATCCAGTAGTAAGCCAGAACTAGAGTAGCCCCACTGAATTAATGGAACTTACAGGCTGAGTCCCTGCTGACTCAGTGGGCTAACTCTAGTTGTGATTTACTACTGCATTTCATCCTCTCTCTTTCTCTCTCTGGCTGTATGTCCATATAGACCATGAGTTACTGGTTAGATGAATGGTGTGTGTATGTATATAAAGCAAATTAATCTATTTATTTAGTATAATATTTATTATTATATTAAAATATATTATAATATATTATAATAATATAATATAATTAACTTATTTAATATAATAATTTAGTTATGCCTTGTGGTGTTTAATAATGTACATGTAACAACAGTTTGAAAAACAGTGTAGAAATGTGTTTGTTTGTATTTCTTCTTAATATAAGGGACTTTTATAAACAAGCTATACCAAGAACATGAAAGGGAAATTGTACTTCTTAATGATACAATACTCTTTGTTTTAAGAATCTGGTTTGAAAGTAGAAGCACCCAGTGGCAGGGGGAAAGGTTCTGAATCAGAAGCAAAACGTATCAGTCTGATTCACATTGTGATATATGATCAGTAAAAATAACCTTTGAATCGGAACTGTTGTACACATATTTTCAGTTCTGTAGAGCAGATCTGAAAGTATTTGTAAGTGTAGTTGCACCTTTGGATCTACTGCTGTAAAAATCCACCATGACCACTGGAAATTCTTCTGGACATTATTGCATTCACATGAAATTTGTAAACACTGGGAAAGTTGTATTTATTGATCTGTAGTGAACCTCTGATATAATACAATTGATTGGTCATGGCAGAATGTCATCTCATTTTAATCATTCTCTTACTGTATTTCCTTTAAAAATATTTCGTTGACAATTTTGAATCCATTTGGATAAGATTGGTAAAACTATCAGTTGTGAATTTTTACAGATACATCAAGCCTTTGTGTCCCTGAGTGAGCTCTATGGTCTCAGAGATTTTCCTGAAAGGAATGGTTAACCACATCTGATTATACTGTTTTAAAAAATCAAGTTTTGCTTTAAATAGAATTGACTTAATGGCACACAGTCGTTATTAGCAGCAGTAGTAAGCAAATGTGGTTTATGTTCATGTTGTAGCAACATTCCAGTAAACGGTAGGGTATTCATTCCACCACTGCTTTTTAAAGGAACATTCTCCATCTCGCAGTCCCCCAACTCACATTCAACTGAAAAATAAAAAATAATAATCCTAGGAAGGCATTCCCCAGAGAGAGAGAGAGAGAGAGAGAGAGAGAGAGAGAGAGAGAGAGAGACTTTGAGAAACCTGATTTGCTCTTTGTGTGAATTACTAAAACTCCTAGAAATCTGTTGTTTCAAGCAGAGTGGACACACACAGCTTGTCCCTACAACTGTGTGGCATGAAGATGAGGTCATCTATATTACAGAGCCAGCCATGTCTCTCGGCCAGCTGCCAAAAGCATCCAGACAGCATGAAACAGGAAGGGAAAGAAGACTGTGCAAGTCATATTTTGCTTATGATAGAATTCTGAGGGTTTTGAGCCAAAAAAGCCTCATTTTAGTCCATGTTTTTCCTTCAGCAACAACACGTTCAATGTATGGATCTTTTGTAAGCATAAAAATATTAATTGTGAAGATGGCATGCATACAGTTTCATAGGGATGTACGCATACCCTTGATCTATGGATGTCTAAAAAGTATAAGGGGCAAGAACCTGCCAAAAATTAAATTTGCACTTGTGAATTAGGCAAGTTTACATGATCAAGAATCAGTTTACAGCCTCCAGTTACACACTGCATTGGCATTGGGGGTAACATTGCTGGGCAGGATTCAAGACCTACGTACACCTTTGCAAGGCAGCCCATCTATCAGTAAAATCAGCTGACTGTGCTGGTGATCCATCTCTGTATCATGGCTTGTTCATTTTGGCAAGCAGTGGTAAAAATGAATGTACTACCCTACCTTTCTGGACTTGTCTTATCTCATCAGATTTCAGAGGCTACGTAGTGCCAGATCTGGTTAGTGCTTGGATGAAAATGATCACCAGTAAATACCAGCTACCTACACTTGGGGTTAGAATGAGTCCAGCCTAAAATTCAGGAAAGCTGCAATCAGCCAGAGTTGAAAACAGTAAGCTGTGTGCATCAGTGGGCTGGTTCAGTCGAAGACAGCTGTTTGTTTGCTTATTTTCACGAGGAGCTAGGGATGGGGACTCAAGTTATAGGACTTTATGTTGTACTATAAGGAGCCTCATGGAGCAGCGGTTAAATGCCTGTACTGCAGCTAAAACTGTGTTCACGACCTGGGGTTCAATCCCAGGTAGCAGCCTCAAGGTTGACTCAGCCTTCAATCCTTCAGAGGTCGGTAACATGAGTATCCAGCTTGTGTAGCATACATCCTTCAATTAAACTGTAAACTGCCCAGAGACTACTTGAAGTGGTATGGGGTGATATACAAGCAAAACAATTTGCTTTGCTTTGCTTTTACCAGAAACTCCACTTGGACTCCACTAGGTTTCCCCCCACCCCCATCTCAACTCCTGACTTGGAATGCCCCCCCCCAAGCCCTCCTTTGTTTCTGAGGGAGAAAGCTTGTTTTTAATAGGCACTTGGATTTGTGGCTTCAAACTCAGTACTTAGAGCCCCAGACTTCGGACTTGGGACTCAGACCCAAAGACTTGCCTACATGCCCAGAGATAGAACACCTTCTTTTATTTATCATGTACTTTTATCCTGGGCACATTGAGCTCGGAGCTGAGATGGGGACATATGGGTGGGAACTCCCATGATTCCTCACCAAGCAGTGCTTGTAGGGATGATGAAATTTGCCATCACTCTTTGGAGGACTGTGTGTCCCAATCCTGATCTAGAGGAAGAGGGCAACCCAATAGGCTGCTAGGATGGAAGGGAGAAGATTAATTCACTCAAAGAGAGCTGTCTTAGAGCGTTTATACACGACCCCTAAGCTCCGCAGCAAATGGCTGCAAGCTCCGGAGCTTAAAAATGTTTTCCCACCAGCTCCGGAGCTAACAGAAAATTAAGTGCGACCCCGCCCACCTAAGCGCGACCCAGCGCACCTTTCAAGTACCTGCTCTGGGAGAGTGAAAATTTTTGATGCGCAGAGTGCCGGGCTCTCCTCACTTCTTTTTGTTGTTTTTCTTTTGCCTCCTGCCCCTTTAAGAGGAACCAGGAAGTGAACGGGGCTCGGAGCAATTTCCACTGGCACTTGGAGGTAAGAGTGCATTCTTTTCTCCTTTTTTTTCTCTCTCCCCTCACACAGACAGAACAAGGAAGTGTGGAGGGGGTGGGAACACAGGGAGAGCGACAAACCCTCAAGATCTCTGGTCCGAATTTAAGGGAACCAGCGGATCTTAGGGGTCGTGTAAAAAGGCCCTTACTGAGGCAACCTTGCTCAAGACCCTCCTAAGTCCTAACTTGGAGCTCTTAGTGTTTATACCTTTTCCCCCTGAGTAAACTGAGAGTATGCTGCCTAGATGCCCTAAGCACATCCAATCTCGCCTGATTTCAGAAGCTAAGCAGGGTCGGTCCTTGTTAGTACTTGGATGGGAGACCACCAGGGAGTAGCAGGTGCTGTGGGCACCTGGAGTAGGAACTGGCAAGCTACTCCAGTATTCCTGCCCAGAAAACTCCATGGACATGGGGTCACAGAGAGTCAGTCACGACTGTAACAACACAACACAAACTGAGAGTAAGCAAGGCAGTAGCACAAGAAGCAACATTGATTGTGAGTCTAGATATTTGATACTCAGAATGATTACCCGAGCATGCTTTCCCCTTTTTAAAGGAATCACACTCGCACATCCTTGTAAGAAAAGAAGAAAAATTGTGCTTATTAGAGAAATATGTTTGTGATCGGATATGATAGACATCCTAGGTATTACATACTAACTAAACTCTAGATGTTAGAAGCCATGTCTTTCCCCTTTCACCTCTAGAGGACAAAGGAAATTTGTAATTTTCTTGCAGGAACAAGAGAAGGGTGTGAAAAAGAAGGAAGTGACGCTAGTTATCTTAAGAACAGAAAAACCTGAGAAGCTTCTCTATGCCCTTCCTCAAGGAAGACTTGCATTTTCTTCAGAGTAAGCTGAGTTGCACCCAGCCACTTATAAATAAACATTGTGCCATGTAAATTTAGCCCACTGTGTAATGAATAAAGCTACCTTCATTTTAGGGAAAAACTACATTAATGTAACTTTTGAAACAATGGTATTAATATTCCAGAAATAAAACCCTCAGGTATGTGAATGTGGAAATACTCATGATTCAAAATGCCAGGTAATGGGCAGCTATTCCTGCACAATATTGTGCTCATGTTGCCAGCAGCAAAATGGATGCCAAGGTTTACATAGCAAAGAGCGCCCTGATAGTTGTCAACACTAATGTCAGCACCCAAGATGGTCTGCACAGGATGCCCTCTTGTGCTCGCTACTCTGCACTCTTGTTGAAAAGCAGCCCTGACACTTGCTTTGTGTTTGGGTGAGAGGTGGTTAACTGATGAAAAAATGAGTCAGGTTCTGGGATTTTCCCTTGCTTGGTGTCCCATGGTGAATGCAGCCTGGATTCTTTCCAAATTAAAAAAAAAAAGGGAGGTGGAGCCAATTATTCTCTTTCAAGATAAGCATGATTGTTCTTTTCAGTTCTACTCAGTGATAGAAGTATCTGGCTGCAGATACAGAATTTGCAAAGTTGAATGCCCACTGTGCCATTTTAGCAGGGACTACTAAATGACCCATAGGTTCCCTTCCAGCTGTGCAGTTCTTTATTTCTAAGACTTTAAATCTAGAGATGTTTAGGATCACTTGCTTATGAACAGGGGAGATGGTTTAGAAATCATAACTAAAAAGTCTTTAGCCCAAACATCCCCAGATTTGGGACCGAGCAAGAGCAGACTGTCTGCTTCGTGTGTGTCACGTTTGGTGCTGAAGTGAAGTCCACTTTCAAAGTTAAATTATTTTTGCTTGGGCTGCCCCTGTTTTTAGAATTGCCCTGTAGAATGCTGATTTGCTCTCCTGCAAACATACATGTTCATGGTTAGGGAGAGATATCCTGCAAATGATTATTATTCAGCTTATGCAGAGTTAATCAAATGCTTGCTAGTTTTATGGTGATGTCCTCTCCAAAACTCCTGGGAAATAGGTCACTGTGACTGACAGTGCATATTATGAACAGCTTATTTTAGTATTTATCCATGGCCTCTCCAGTAGAAAAATGCTGCAGGCGATGTGCAATAAAAACATATAAAAATATATTCTGTTCTGGAGAACGATGATCATAAAAACAATCTTCCGAAAATAAAAATGGTGGGGTAACTTCCAGCAATATTTATTTTGTTTTTTAAAAAAATTGTGTTTTGCTTTTCAGCTCCATAAGTGACCTTAAGGTAATGTGTAATTTAAAATTTTAAAGGAATGCAGACACTTCCAAAAATCACTTCTAAGAAAAGAAACTGAGTTTGGAGCTAAAACACTGAGAACCAATTAAAAGCTACGCAGAAGCTGTCAAACATTTCCTAAGATGTGGTGCAACAGTAATGTTACCTATACCTTCTGATAGATTACTGTAATGCTACCAATTACCACAAGATGAATTTCTTTAAGATCATAATCTAAGGACGCTGTTAATTTTTGAACAGATGGTTAATGCTAGCAAGGGACTAGATAAGGGCAAACAAATTGACATCAATTCAGCCCACTCAGAAATGCTTGTTATCTAGTAGACAGAGACCCCGAGAGGTTGCATGGCTCGTCATCAGGTTTGTGCTTTGGAGATACTTCTGGATCTACCCCTACATTGGGATACTGCAGTTTAAACATGGGTGGGGGTGCCCTTGTTCACTCCCCACCCTAGAACAAATTTATACTACCAGGTGCCACTGTAAAGCATTAGATATATTAAGAGATCCATCACATCCTGGTCATCGCCTCTTCGAGTTGCTGCCATCGGGACGGAGATATAGAGTACTGAGGGCAAGAACAAACCATCTCAAAAATAGCTTCTTTTTTAGAGCAATATTGGCCCTAAATGGAAATCCTGGACTTTGAAGTCAGCTTATTTTATGTCATATTTTAGTCATTTTATATGTCATATTATGTGTTGTACCTGTTTTTAAATCTATGTGAAATGTTTTAAATGAGTTTTATATAGCAACCACAAAATTTCGTTGTTCCTGCAAGGGGGCAATGACAATAAAGATTCCTATTCCTATTCCTATGGAGATGATGTGGGAATGAGCTGGTCACCTCTCAGTTATATCTTGCATGTTATCTAGCAATTCCTGTAGCAAGTGTGCCTTTGGAGAGTGGTCAGAAATTGCAGGTGGTTCTGAATGCTGCAGTCAGGCTCTTGACTATACACAGTGATTTTGTCACGGATCTGGGAGTGGGCATATTGGAGGTGTGGTTTCACCACTGCTGGACCTCTTCTTAAAGGGGTTTTGTCAACAGGGCAACTTCCCTTATTTCTATCTGCAGGGGGTTGTTTAATAAATTGGAAAACTTTAAGCCCCTTAAGAACTACTTCCATCCCTCCCTTATCAAACTATTCTTGATTCTTGAATTTCAGAAACAAAACAAAAAAGCCCTGTCAGTTCTAAGTGGAGCATCACTGTGCAAAAGAAGCTTAGCTTTTAAAAAGTTAAGTCAAGTCTATACAGGCATCCGAGTAGAGTGCCAACATACAAGATACCTGTTGATCTGCCTCCAAATATAATCTTGTCTGTGTTGACTAACTCTGCAGGTATGAATCTTATGAGATCATTTGTCGCAGTCTTTTTTTTTTTGTCTTGAGCACACATGGGTCATTTCTTTCTTGGTTGTAAGGAATAAATAATATTCACAAGGAGGCGAGCCTTTGGTTTGCAACAATTAGGTAAGACACTCACTCTAATTTATTCTGATCTCCGTGTCCTGGTCTGCTCAATTTTGGTTTTGAATGCCTGGAGGATATGAAGTAACTACAGTTCCCTGCCTCGCAGATTTGCTGGTTATAAAAGCATTCACTATCTCAGGAATGTGTATGCATTTCACAGTCTCCAACAAAATAGGAAATGTATGCCAGTCTTCCATTTGCTCAGGCTTGAAATGTATGTGTGTACAATTCTAGACACAAGCAATTCAAGAGTAGTGCACAGCTGTCTAGTCTTTGGAAATGCATATATGGGCCTGTCTCATAGAGACAGACGGAGATAAAATTGTATAGAACAGGGATGGCGAATCTATGGCATGTGTGCCAAAGGTGGCACGGAAAGAGCTTTCGCCTGGCACGCGACATGCTCCTTGCCCCCCCCCACTTCCCCCTCTGCTGGAGGAATTTGTGGAGGGGGAAATGGAGGGGGCAGGGAGCATGTTGTGTGCCAAGCCGTCCCTACCGCTGCCGTCCCCATTGCCATTGCCATTGCCGGACCCTGCTGCCCCTGACCCTGCCTCCGCTGCCCCCGCTACCATCACCAATGCCATCCTTGCCCCTCCTGCCACCACTGCCGCCGCCAATAACCCTGACCCCATTGCCCTTGCTGCCCTCAACCTCGCCTCCACCCCTGACCCCCCCACTGCTGCCGATCTCAACCCCCCCGCCGCTGCCTCCCCATCACCATCGCGATTGTCACCCCTGCCGCCGCTGACCCGACCCTGCCTCTGCTGCCATCCCTGCCCGTCCCACCGCCACCGACGATGCCCCTGACCACGCCCCCTACGTCACCCTTGCTGCCTTCACCCCCCCCCACTGCCACCGATCTCGACCCCCCGCCACTGCCACCGCGGCCACTGCCGAGTTTGGGCACTCGGTCCCAAACCTGGTATAGAAAGTGTTGTGAAACAGCTTGTTTCTTATGGCAGCAGAAAGCCAAATGAGTCAGAGATAAATCTTGAGCTCCTCAAAGTTAAGATAAACAATAAAGGAAAAAGGGAAATCCTGAACGTTATAGGGTACACATTCTCCAGTGGGCTCCATCATGTTTCATTTCTACAGTACAAAATGTGAAATGAAAGTCAAAGAATAATTTTTAAAAGGACCGTGCATTAGAAATATATCCCGCTAATTTAGTTGTACAAGCAAAAGTACATGTGCAGGAGAATTATTCTTCGTTAGAAGTGATCTTATTTTTCCACAGCAGTTTTTCCCAGTATCATCCTCTTTATGTCCACCCACAAAATTTGGCTTTAGACATCTCTTAAAACTGTATATGCTTCACTATTATGTAATGCCTTGCATTACATAGAGGGGTTGTGATTCAGAAGAATTTATGGGCTGCTAGTTTTCCTAGCAAGGTCAACTTTCAGGAGGGGGGAAAGTGCAACTAACTGAATTGGGCCATTTATTCTAAAAGTCCACCAAGGAATTTATTAGGGTAAGATATAAATTTATGAGGATATCATATGCAATCAATTTTTCATTGAGACATGGATATCTGTCTAGGGAAACAAACTGTAGGAATAGGGCTGAAGATACAAAGGCTCTTTGTATCATGAGTTTTGGAGGATGAGAAAAATAAACAGAGTGCTGCATTTAATGGGAAAACCGAAGCATGCAGAAATGAGAGGAGTTCATGAAGAGTAGTAGTTAGGAGAGCAGTGATGTAATGGAACCAGGGCTCACAAAAGGAAAGTGATGAACTTTGAAATGAACAGAGATTGTGGTCTATTGCTAAGCCGACTGACCTCTAAGAAAACCACGTAGACATGTCTTTTGGGGTAAATGTGTAGGCCACAGCTTTGATTGACTATTGATATTGGCACACCACTGCAGTACTCTGGCCAGGCATTAGGATGGATCTGTTCCATCAGGAGACTTGCCTGTCTCCCGATATGTGGATGCACTCCCCCAGGTGGCTTCCCCCCATTTTTTCAGCTTCCAGAAACCCATGGGTGTAGGCTCCTTTGGAGTTCCTTTGGAGTTCCTTCTCCAAGGAGTGCAGGTCCTACTCCCTCCTGGATCTGACGATGCCACGTGTTCCCTTGGGGGTTGCACAGGTTCCGTTTAGCCACTGCCACCGCCGCCGCCACCGCCTGTATCCAGTCCCAATGTCACCAAATTGCATAGCTGTGACAAATAACACAAGAAATTTGATTAAACACACACATAGGCAAACAAATAACCACCATCAATGCTATTCCCAAAAAGGGGTGGGTGGGTGGTACAGTCCTGGGGAGCCGGAGACCAAGTGAGGGGGTCCCAAGTGGCTCTTCCCCCTTTTAGGTTGGTGGGCCTGGTGATCCACTGTGCCTTCGGGGGGGCATTTCCTGTTGATCGCCCCCTCTGCATGGCCCTGTAGGCATGCTGTGATAGGGCCATCCCAGACCCCCTCTTGGGTCAGGTCTTCCAGCCAGCCATGAGGCCTGCGCCATCTTCCTCAGTACCTTCTCCTGCCCCATCAGTAGCCGGAGCTGGTAAGTCAGGTCTGATGATTTATGAATGAATATTGCTTTGTAGCAGTAAGGCTGTATCCATGAGCAGAGATTAAACCACTCTTAAAAATAGTATTTGGCATCTAATATAAGTACATATAAACAATTAGGAAAGCAAATAATAATAAAATAGTAAAACAAGCATTTTCAAATAAGAATCACATTATGAAATTACCAGGGAGACTTTGTGACCATGCTTGGTCTGTATAATGTCCCTGAATCTCTTTCAACTGCAAGGAGTTGTCTCTGCTTGTATGGGCTAAGAAGGGGCAAATAGGGGGCATCTTTTCAAAAGGCAAGAAATATGTGGCCTATTGGAATGGCAGCTAACTACAGATGCCATGGTAGTATGGAATCAATATTATACAGTATACTCTTTTAACATCTTCTTGGGCAGCCTCATATCCCCCTTCCTGCTTCATTATCATTGTGGATTTCTTAACTGTTGTGAGCTTATTCCTATTATAATGCAAAGCATATTGAACAGAGAATAACACACATTAGTGTTACAATTGATCTACTCCTGCTTAAACTGACTTAAATTTCTTTGAAGGTATGTTGTTGTTGTTGTTCAGTCATTCAGTCGTGTCTGACTCTTTGTGACCCCATGGACCAGAGCACAACAGGCCCTTCTGTCTTTCACTGCCTCCTGGAGTTTGGTCAAATCCATGTTGGTTGCATCAATAACACCATCCAACCATCTCATTATCTGCTGTCCCCTTTCCCTTTTACCTTCAATCTTTCCCAGCATCAGGGACTTTTCCAAGGAGCCCTCTCTCCTCATGAGGTGCCAAAGTATTGGAGCTTCAGCTTCAAAATCTGTCCTTCCAGTGAAATTCAGGGTTGATTTCTTCCAGGATAGATAAGCCTGATCTCCTTGCTGTACAGGGGACTCTCAGGAGTCTCCTCCAGCGCCACAGCTCAAAGGCATCACTTCTACAGCAATCAGCCTTCTTTATGGTCCAGCTCTCACCTCCATACATCATTATTGGAATATGAACACCTGCCCTTCAAATTTTACTGTTATGCTAATGCTGTGGAATAAACTGCAAGGGAATGATTTCTGACTTTCCAAGAAAGGAGAAACCTACCTCTTGAGGGACGATAGACCCCAGTTTGTGAGAAACAAGACTTTCCATATGATTAGCCAATGATTAGCCACCCATAGTTTCACAGCAGTGTAATTAAAATGTGGGGGAGTAAATATTGCAATTTTGAGATGTAGACAGTGCATAAGAAACATCTAATCCTTAGCAGTGAATGCTGGCTGAGTTCATAGGAACTGTAGTTGGAAAAGGAAGAACTTTTCAGAATTCTGACATTATGGATCCTACTGCCTTTCCCAGCTAAGACTCAATTACTCCTGGTAGTTGGACTCAGTGACTGTTGTGCTCCCTTGCAGCTGTAGGGAACACAAGGGTCTCTGAGTCTATCATTCTTAATGTTTCATTTCAGAAACATTAAGTTCCAGTTTATTTATCCCAGATATCAGGGAACTTAGGTGACAGCTTAGCTATGTACTGCCCTGAACTAGGGTTGGGGGAGAGAGAGAGAGAGAGAGAGAGAGAGAGAGAGAAAATAAATTATTGAAAGATTCTACCTGTTATTTTTATTATTGTTGTTGAGTTTATGGTTATTGTGAACCTTATGGTGCTAGAAAGACGCTTAAGACAACAAGAAGGAACTGATTTTACACATATTTGTCCGGACTTGAATTGAATTGTAAACTCAGATACATATTCTGTTAAAATTTGATGTGTCTTACTCTTCAGTAAATAGCCATTGAGAATGTATTTATCCATACTAATTATAAAGCAAAGCTACTTTGGCAGATTACAACTTCTAGACTGAGTCTCCTAGTGAACATAGCCAGACACTGTTTTGGCTGAAGGATTCAGGATAGTATTGTTGGTTTATTGAAAATGTATTAAGGCACTGTTATGACTCACATTCCCAATGTAGCATAGCAGGGAAACAAAATCATAGCTCTGAAGATGTTTAGGAAGCTGGGGTGACACTTGGTTTTATTTACAGTATGTACATGAAAATTCAAGCACAGCAAAGAAAGTTAAAGCTATTTATAATAAAATATTCCATCTGCATCTCTGAGGGAAATTACATCTTGTCTGTCATCAGAGGGGAAAAGGACACATGACAGCCTCCAGTTACACTCTTGTTATTAGATCTGATCGCCCTTTCAGAAACCCTAGATTTATGAAAGTTCATGTGGTACACCAGCCATTTGCTTCTTCTACAGCTTGCCCTAATTTTCCTATGCACATGGAGGATTCCTGTGGTATTCCTGTGGACCTATAGGGTGGGGACTGGGGATTTCCATCTGCAAAAACTGATGATACAAAATAGCAGCTACTTTGTGAGACCATGACCAGAAGCCCAATGTGCATTACAAAAGATTATTGGCAAGAGCAGTGTGACAGTGGAATGCTCTGTCTGGGAAAGTGGTGGAAATCTCCTTTGTTCTCATTTTCAAAACAGACGTTGGGTGGACTTCTGAAATGGGATCCCTTGCAGCTTTACAGTTCTATGAGTCCGTGAATCTATGTAAAAATATGAGATGGGGGGGATTACTTTTGAAAGTGACACTTGACTGTCCATAATCATAATATAAGATCACTTTTATCTTGGGACCGGGTTTTTCAATTGATTTTCTATCATTTTTGTTAGTTGGTTTTAAAAAACAGCCTGTCCAATTTGAGGTTAAGGATTTCTGCAGCACTTTCAAACTCAAAGCAGGCAGAAGCGTAAAATGCAAGAGTTGTGCCAAGATTTAAGCCTGAGAGAAACATTTCAAAAGCATTGAAATTAAAGGTCAGAATTTATACAGCCCATAAACCAAGACATAAAATGCTTGGCATGACAATTCTTTTTTTTCTTCAGCTAGCCAACATGGAGCTATTGGACAGCGATCAGAAATGTAATGCTGCATTTTCCCAGTACAGTTTGCAGCCTTACCAGGAACTGGTGTAGCAGCTGTAAACAGTATCAAAAGAACTTCAGCCAAATTGTCTGCAAGGGATTAGACCTTCTAACTGTAAGGCAAGATGAGAAAATATATGTAATGTTCCTACCACACACTAAAGATACTATTTCGAATTCCACTCATGATATATAAATGTGGGTGAGCATTGAAATCCAAGCAGATTACAAAGACCTAAAGAAAGATATGGTAGAAGAAAGGAAGGATAGAAGGAAAGAAGAAATGAAAAGGAAAAAGTGCAATCTTTTATTCACAACATGACAATTCAAAGGCTAAAGGACTTGCAAAGGTACTACCATGTCAGCAAGATGGGCAGAACAGGGGAGAAATAATACCATGCATTCAATTCCGTTGTTCAGTAGACAGCAGTCAAACCTCTATTCTACAGCAGTCCTGTTACAACTAGAGATGGGCACGACTTAGCGGTATTTTCGTTTTCGTTTCCGTTGTTCGTTTCCGTTACGTAACGAAACGAAAAATGAAAAACGGCTCAGAACTGGAACGAAAACAGAAACGAAACGACTAATTTCAAGCCAATGTTCGTTTTTCATTACTGGAAAAACACATAATGGAGCTAAATGGGAAGAAACGAAAAATTTTCGTTTTCGTTTTCGTTTTTTCATTTCGTTACGTAACGAAACGAAAACGAAAAATTTTGAAATTAGCTCATGAAAACGGAAACGAGCCGAAACGGACCCCTAGCCAAAAACGAAAACGAAAACGAACAATTTTTCTGAGTCGTGCCCATCTCTAGTTACAACATCTGCTGGATGTGTTTAACTAGGTGAAGGTTATGTTTTATTTAAATTTTATTTTTTACAATTTATCATTTAAAATAGTAAAATATGAACTAAAACCATGATAACGGTGCTGATGTTAACCGAAGTGGAAACCATGCTCAGGTTAGGGGATTTGTTGGTTTTATCCTCTAGGGAGAATTCCATTCTAATTCATCTGATTGGTCTGACTTAGCTACATTAAAGCAGAAATTTCACTTGAAAATTACTCGACTCCTTCAAAACAGTACAGTATGGTAACACAGCCTCTCTTCACTATTTGTAGAGGAGCCTTTGGGGGGAAAGAGAAAATTGCTCTATAACCACTGTCTCAAGTTTATTAATTTAATGCATTTGTTTCCGTCTGACAGTTAAGTCATGGAACGCCCAGGTGACCAATTTCCTTGCCCATCAGACCAGGTACACTGTGTGTACCAAGCCTACATGGAGGTGTACTAAAACTACGGACTAACTACAACATATCTACATATTTATAGAGTTTGGGTTGACTATTATTGAAAGGTCTAATGTGCAATCATCTATCCCCAGGACCACTTCTCCATGTGGAGAATGCAGAACAAAAGTAGTCAGGTTTTGAGTTGCTTTTTAAAATATTTGTGCATTGTTGCCCTCAAAAAGCAGAAAATGAAATTGCTCATTCTATATATTCCCCCCACCCCCCACACACCAGATTTTGTCCCCATGGGGTGTTGAGGTAGCAGCATGCAGAATGCACTTGAATACCCCAGGGATAGATGAGAATAAGACCTGGTATGCTTTTCACACTTGGAGAAGTGGAGAAGATTCTTGAAGTGGCTCCCCCCACCCACTCACCCCCGTTTCTATTACTTCTCAGATGTGCTGATATACAAGTAGCAACCAATGTACTTTTTCAGGGAAATCCTATGCTTTAATCTTGTTCTTCTTTTCATTTCTGAGAAATCAGTAGACATTGCAGAAAGGGAAGAATTAGCTAGAAGAAGCAAGTAGCTGGTCTACCACATGAACTTTCATAAATCTAGGGTTTCAGAAAGGGCGATCAGATCTAATAACAAGAGTATAACTGGAGGCTGTCATGTGTCCTTTTTCAGGAACCTATTTGAAAAACCACCTGTATGAGAAATAATCTCAGGGAAATTGTGCTTTTGAATGATCTCAGCACCAAATCATGAAATTGGATGAAAATATATTTTTATCCTGTGTTGTAGTCTCCAGTGCTCTGTTCCCCATGATACATATCTAAACATAACTCTAATCTGCTATATACAGTAGAGATTAATCCAGTGCCACTGTTCTAAGACTGCACCATCTGGCTATTAGAAGAAATGCCACCATGGGAACCTGCCAGAAAAATACGTAACAACCAAGACTGCATCAAGCTAGAACCACAGAATTCCTCTTCTGAATATGCCCCAGAATTCAAGGGTTAAGTTTCCAGAATTTGGTAGTGATGGGTCTGATGAATTCTAGGACATTTCAAAACAGAATAAAACAAAACAGTACTGAGACTTGCGCAGTGGTTCAACTTATGTACAGTAGCCAAAACTTGGCTCACAACCTGGCTTCGACATCAGGTAGCTGGCTCAAGGTTCACTCAGCCTTGCATCCTTCCGAGGTCAGTAAAATGGCTACCCAGCAATGTGCAGCTGCATAATTAAGTTGTGAACCATGCAGAGAGTGCTTTAAGTGTTATGTATTGTTTGTGTGTTGTGTCGTTACAATCGTGTCGGATTCTTTGTGACCCCATGTCCACAGAGTTTTTTTTTGGCAGGAATACTGGAGTGTTATAGGATAGTATATAAGCAGCAACATATATAAGCAGCAGAGAGGTATCTTGGCCAAATGGGCAGGCTACAAATGAAACAAACAAACTGCTTTGCTTTGCTCTGTGGCTAAGGTTTAGTAGTCTTCCATATTATATTTCTTTGGTAAGTTTTGCAAGTTCAAGGATTGTGCATAAGCTTTATAGGAACCTGCCTTATACAGAGTCAGACCATTACAGAGGTACTCCAGGGTGTCAGGCAAGATTGTTCCCTGGACTTATCTAGAGATGTAAACTTCCAGAAAGTTTGGAAAAATGTTTTTCTCCAAAGTGTTCCCCCTGTGGCTTTCAAAGTTTGCAGAAAATTTACATCTGTAGACTTATCAGGAGGTACTGTACTCGGGACTGACCATGTGCCCTAGTACGCACAAACCATGTTCTGTGCCACTTAGATATGACTTCTCCCCAATCTAATTCTGTGCCCAAAATGCATACAGTTCACGACACAGCTCATAAGCAAGAGGAAGATGTAAGATCTTTGGGGAAACCCCAAGGTTTGCAGAAGTTTCAAACAAAAACAAAACTTGGTTGTGCGTGTATGTGCGTGGGAGACATAAGAAACACAACGCTGTTCACAAACAAGCTACATGTTGTTGTAGGGTCTCATTTGTATTAACAGCAAAATAACTACATTAAATGTATTTTTAATTAAATAATGAACATGTTTTAATTAAATGTAGTTGTCGGCTTTATATATCTGAATTATTTAGTGATTGCTTTTCTGTCCACCAGGCTCGCAACGCCATGTACAATAAAGTAAAATGTTATCTAAAAATTGATAAAAAGCTATTTTAAAAGCTTTTTTAAAAATCAGATTCAAAGACACAAATTCCTTTTAAATGATACAGATTTGGCTTTGACCCTGGATGCTCGCCAGAGCCAGAGCCAGAGCCAGACTGATTTTCTTTGGGAAAACCCCTTTCTTAGGTGCTGCTGAAAACAAAACACAACAATTTAAAACCGACAACCAAACCAAATGCCTGCCTAGTGGACCCATGAACATATAATTATTATAGTAACACTTGGAGGGCAGTATTCTACTTAGTAAGACCTTTGCATGTTATGACTGCAAATACACCTACAAATAAATTCAGGTGAACACACTTAACACAGTTGCCATGACCAACCCTGGTAAGGCAGGGTTCTCAACTGTTTTGCAGACCTTTGCAAAGGTCTTGATGAGTTCTATATTGGGTGGGCAAGTATGTACATATTCCCATCCCCACCATCCTCTGTGATTTCAGGTTTAATTTCAGGCTTAGGTGTTACCAGATTCTGAATCCTTGTGGAGCAATTACAAAAGTCTCTACAACATGAAGAATGAATTCACCATGGACAATATTATTTGGCAGAAGGCTTTTTCTTTTCCGCTACATATTAGAACAGAAAAAAAAATCCATCCATCTTTCTATTAAAAATGGCAGTAACACAATAGAGAAGAAAATGTGTATGGATGCATTTCAGTATATTCTGTAACTGTATTGTATATACTGTAAACATGCAATTTGGATGTTATAGACAAGACGGTAACTGTGAACAAAAAATACTGGTCTAAACAGACTTTGGTTTGCTCAAGCATGGTTCCTCATGTGTGTTTGTAGTCTTACAGTTGGTAAGATCCCTGGATGTGCCTTTTTAGAGCTGGAAAAATACTAGAGCAGAAACCAAACAAACAATGACAGTCGCTTCTTCAGGACAAGGCTGAGTATATTGTTTGTACTTTATGAATAATAAATTCATCGAACATTGTTTCAGGTTTAGACTGCCACTTTGTAGACGGATACTTGAGGGGGGAAATTGATCAAAAACTAGCCTGAGAACTGCAGTAGTTTTAAAGTTTCTATTTTAAAAAACAAAAAACAAAAACAACATTTTCGAGTACTAAAAGTACTGCCCTAGAAATTTTTATTTTTACAATTTACAGCTGTTCCCTTTAGGGCAAAGTCAACCAAGGAGAAACAAATTAAATCCTCCTCCTTTGGAAGAAATAAGTCAGTTATCTAAGGTCCACTTTGAGCCAATCTCTTCAACTGAGAAGAAAATCCAAAGATCTTTCAAAAAATATCAATACATCTTTCCCCTACAGTCTGCGGCCAGCAAATTTCAAACAGATCTTGTATAATTCCATACCTAATGCTTTTGGACTACTGTTTGATGATGAAATAGCTGAGATGTCTCAAAGGACAGTGAATTCATCATTTGTTTCCATTTAAAATTTGGTAATATATAAAGAATGCTACATTTGAAACATGGGAAAGAAATGGGTTAAAACGTTTAGTAATTACTGTATACATGAGAAGAAAAGGTGGCTATCAATATTGCTATGTGTAATATGGATGTTAGGTGGTATCAGTGTTCTTAAATATACCAATGGGCCTCTTGGACTAAATTGTTGATTCTTTTATTTTCAGAAACAAAATCACCCGAAAATGGAGATACACATTGCCTTTTAAAAATTGGGAACATCCCTTGGTTAGAGTAACTTCTTATGACCTTCCTTTTCATGGGTAAATTTGATATCTTGAGTTTTATTAATATTAATATTATTTATTTATTTAAAGTATTTTTGCCTCATCTATCTCCCAAAGTGGCTTACCTCATTAAAAGGCAGCATTAAATGGTAACAAAGGTGAGTATGGAAATACAAAAAAGGGCAAACTAATAACACACTAAAAACAAACAAAAACGTAAGCAACACCCAAACACATTTGAAGCAGTAAGGCACAACAATCCATTTGAAACCCCACTCAGGCAGCCAGTCACCGAGGAAAAGCTTGTCTGAAGATAAAGGTCTCTGCCTGCTTACAGAAGGGCAGTCGAGATGGGGTCAGCCTAACCTCTTGTGGGAGGGAGTTCCAAAGTCTTGGAGCAGCAACAGAGAAGGCCCTCTCCCATGGGCTCACCAACTACACTTATGAAGCACCTCTCCTGATGATCTTACCACTCAAGTAGACTCATAAAGGGAGGTGTGGTCCTCAAGGGAGGTTGAGACCAATCCCTTTAGTGTAGGCTGGTTCTGAACCTTCCTAATGCCGTAACCCTTTAATACAGTTCCTCATGTTGTGGTGACCCCTTGCTCTGCCTGGAAGAGGCCACAAGCCCCCTTTGGCAGGCCACTGCCATAGATGCCATAGAAAACTTCCCTCTATACAGGCAGTCTCAGCCAATCGCAGTCTCCGGTGCCATTGACTGACATCCCCTCCAACCTATCGAGCTGTAATTCACTCTTCTTCTCCCCTTCCCCTCCTCCTCCAGACCCAAGCTCTTTGTGCCTTTTTCTTCACTGGCTCATGGCGAGCTCTGTGAAATGGTTGTTTGACCCCCAAAGGGGTCCTGACTCTCATTTGGGAACCACTGCTTCAGTGTTTAACGGGTTAGAACCAACAAATACATTGGTAGCCAGTGAAGATGTTGTAAAAGGAGGATTACAGTATGTGATCCTTGTGGCCCGCCCCAGTTAGAAATCTGGCTACTGTGGTTGGAACCTGATGAAGTTTCTTTACACTTTCCATCGGCAGTCCCATGTGGAGTGCATTACTGTAGTCCAGCAGGGGTGCAACGAAGGCATGTGTCACCATGGCCAGAAATGGGCATG
>JAHTLZ010003307.1:3187402-3202572 GCA_023846285.1 Phrynocephalus versicolor
ATATTCCTTCATTCTCTCACCACCGATGATCAGCTGTTGAGCTTATCTCTTCTATCTCTGTGCAGCAGATAGTCATTAGGTTTCTAGCTTGCTTACAGAGGGTTCTTTGCTTGAAAGCAAATTGATTGGAAGGGTTGAGGGTCTTTGATTTAGGGCAGTGGGCTCCCTGTTAAATAATAAAAAAAGGAAAAGCTCCCCATTATTTATAGCCTTACGAAGCATTTCATTTCATTTTGTGATGAAAATTCTTTTAAAAATCCGTTATTAACGAAATGAAGCCAAGTGAAGACTGAAACGAAATGAAGCAAAACACTATATTTCCATTTTGTGCCCATCTCTAGTGGCTAACAAGAGAAAATATAATGGGTTAGGTCAGGCCTGCCCAAAGTCCGGCCTGGGGGGGGCAAATCCGGCCCGTCAGGCCATTCTGAGTGGCCCGCAGCTGGCTGGCCCACCCCTTCCTCCCCCTCCTTTGCCCCATGTATTTGTTTTTTAAAAAATCTTCTGCCAACACTGACACCGCCGGGAAGCTTGAGAGGCTGGGGGGGCCGGCCGGCCGGTGAGCAGAAGCTTGTGGGGCTGGGTGGGTGGGTGGGCGAGGGGGTAGGCCACCACCACCAGCACCGCCGGGAAGCTTGTGGGACTGAGCGCGCATGCAGGGGTGGTGCGCAGGCAGGCCGCCAGCACTGGCAACACCGGGAACCTTGTGAAGCTTGGCATGCGCAAGGAGTCAGTGGGTGGGGCTTATGGGTCAGTGGGTGGGGCTTGCAGTGGGGTGGCAGGGTTGGGGAGCAACCGGCCCCTGACACATTCTCAGCCACCAAATCTGGCCCTTGTTACAAAAAGTTTGGGCACCCCTGGGTTAGGCAGACAGCATTGGAAAAATGCACTCTGGCATTTAAGGAGTCAGAACTTTGAACCTGATCTGGGACACAATGGGTAACTAGTGGAGGCTGGCCAGAACTGGGCTGATGTGATCAAATTTACTCAGTCTTTCCAGTGCATTCTGGACCTGCTGTAGGCTCTGTAGTAGTTTCAAGGAAACTGCAGAGCATTGCAGTTGTCAATCTGGAAAATAGCCAATGCTTTCACCAATGTCCTGAGAGAGCAGGCGATAAAGTTAAACTGATTTAAAGGCAACCTGGACATGGCTGCAATCTGGGATTGTGACATTCTGGAAGTTCTATTGCAAACAGACTTTATTCCCAGACTAATGTGTTTGCAGAGAGAATATAGATATATCCCTTTATGTGCTTCATCATATGACGGGATATTTGCATTACTATCATTTCTTGCTCCAACAGCATTTTCCATCAGTGTTCATCATCCATATATATATAGGTGGGTGATTTGGACCCCTGCTCATGAAGCACATGCATTAAAAATGTATCTCGCTAATAACCATTTTAATTAAGGGCCTTCCCTTTAAATTGCACTAACCATGTCTTCTCATACTTTTATTTTCTTGCAGGCAAAATAAATTCAAGAGCAGTGTGGCATGAAGAGTGCAAATCTGATGAAAAGCAGAAATGGAAGGTTGTGCTAATTTCAGGAAGATATGAATGAATAATTACACTCATCAAGGAAATGAAACAAAACTTTTGTCCAGAACTGAAATGGGACATGACTTCTCATTACACAGAGGTTGTGCACAGATTACATTTTTTGCATCATTTACCACATCATAATGGTGTGTGGTGGGGGAAGCTACAGCTGGTGAATGGCATGGTGTGAGCTCATTCCAGCTGCAGAGGAGGAATCATGCTTCTTGATACCGGCTGAAGTGACAGCTTGCTGCCAACTAAATAAGGCTGGAGTATTTCCAAAAACATTTTTGGGAGAGCAACCATGTAGTAAAAACGGTATGCATTAAGCCCTAAATCTCACTGCCATTTAGCAGGTCTTTCAAATAGCTACAGTGCAATGTTTAATATTGTAATAGTCAAGCTACATTCAACATGCCAACTGAATGAATGACTGGAACAACTCCAGTCGAATGTCTGGCCATTTACAATGGAACGAACAAGCTGCTTTAATTGTATTCCTTGTACATTAGAATGTGCAAGGATCCTCTGGAAGAATCCAAGACTAGAAATCAGGGACTGGAGCAGAAAACGCAATCAAAGTGACTCACCCTCCCCAGTGTGGAATATTCTTTCTGGAGCCTGTATTTAGGTGCTGATCCTTCCCACCTTGTAAATTTACAACGGAGCATCACATTTTACAAAGCAACTATACATCTCCTGTATTCTTATTTTCAAAGTAGAGTGACCCTATAAAGTTTCATAAAAGGAATAGCAATGTACTGGTTGTTGATTCTCAGCAGAGCGTGCAGTGGAAAGAGATAGGTATGTGCTGGCTCATACACAGAGTTGGCTGCACGGCTTCTCAAAAGGGCATTGACCATGACCTTGAGTACAGGTATTTAGTCCATAAATTCACTAAAATGAACTGTGTTTTCACTCACTTTCAGTCACGCACAACATGGAACCTTTGATGCACAGATGCACATATATAAATGAGCTGGTGAAGTTAGTCTTTATATGCTTGCTGTATACCTTGGGGACAAATGTTGTCATTCTGAGTTCCTGCTATGGCTCCCTGGGTTTCTCCAGTTGGCCATGACCCCTTCCTGATGTCACCTTCCTTTGGTGACTTTCTAGCTTTATGCTGGTTCCCCTCCCCTTTCTGGAAAGTTAAAATGTCTCTCTAAAGCATAGTTACTCAAAATCTTCTTGGTCACATCTCACAATTCTCCAGTGACTTATGCCGGCCAAAAAAGACAGAGGTGTCAACAAAATGCTCTGGAGTGGAGCATGTTAGGAGAGCCTGGTCTACACCAGGCTGTTGTAGCAAATAAAAACAAGAAGAAAAACTAGTGGAGCCCATAAGTGTTGAGGATATCAATGGTTTGCCCTGTGAACAGCTGTTGGTTTTTTTTTGAAGCTTATCAACTAGGATGAGAGATGAGTGAAAGTGTAAGAGGAAGTTAAATGTATGTTTAAAGAATGTGATGTAAAGTTATATAGTATCTATATTTATATTTATATCGAATATGTAGTAGATGTATAAAATGCACCATAAACGTACATTTTACTTCAAATCTTATTTGAAATTTAAATACCATATATAGTTCTCTTCAATTTCTGCTGTTTGCTAAACTTCTGGAGCAAGTAGCATCCTTTACTAACAATGTGTGCAGATTTGGAGGTGTGAACATGAGTAAGAAGGCCAGCGTGATTATATGTAACGGTGAGCCAACAGGATTATAGGCTTGGTTGATCAATGGGAATGATACTGCCCCAAGTTTATAGTGGGTGGCTTTCAAGCTGTCACGGGGTTGCTTATCTGAACTAGACATGGGCACGATTCGGTGAAATCCTCGTTTCCGTTTCCGTTCGTCGTTTCCGTTGACTAACGAGGAACGGTAACGTGAATTACTCCGCTCCAGCTCGAACCCAACCCGATAAAGATAAATTGGGTCTGATTTGTCATTGTCGTTCATGGCATCGCGGCGATCGCGCTGCCAAGCAGCACAGAAAAAAAGTTTTAAAAATAAAAAAAACCCCAATTCCCAGCCATAAAAGCAGGCAAAAATATGCCTGCCTCAGTGAGGGCACCTACCAGAGAGGGGTGGTTTCTGGGAGGGTCCCCGGCCTTCCCCCCCTCTCCTGTCCTGGGCTGCTGGTACCAGGCTGGGGGGGGGCATCCTCGTCCTCTCCATTTGCCATGCGGTGGGGGGGGATCCAAAATGGTGACCACAATATTTATTTTTAAATCATGGTCCAAAAACCCACCAAAGCACCACAGAAACATGTGAAAATTAGGTATTTTAAATGACTGAATTTTTATAATAGCAGCAGTGGGTTTTTCTTGCAATAAAACGTCTCCATTGATTTTATTTTATTTTATTTTTATTTTTAATTTTTTACACCTGCGCACGCGCAATGATGGGCTGGCCAGGGGATGGGACCATGCAAATTTTTGGAGCCATTCCACCAATCGCATGGCCCGGTTTTGACTGAGACTTCTGGATGTGCCAGAGAGGGCATAAAAAGCCCACCAACCCTAACCCTAACCCTAAGCCCAAGCCTAAGCCTAACCCATACACCAGTACACTGTCCTTCTTAGTGGGCCAGAGGCACCCAGAGGTGCAGCCCACTAACCCACCCTAACCTTAACCGTTACCCTAAGCCTAGCCCTTACCCTAACCCCAACCCTAACCCAGATTCGTACGCAAGTACACTTCCCTTCTTAGTGGGTCAGAGTGATGCACCCAGAGAGGTGCCTCCAACTCCAGACCCACTCCCTCCCTAAGCGTAACCTGTACGCCAGTACGCCAGTATGCTTTCCTTCTTAGTGAGTCAGAGAAGCGCCAACAAGGTTCCTCTGTCACACTAACCCCCCAACCCTAACATAATGTTCTTAGTGAGTCAGAGAAGCGCCGACGAGGTTCCTCTGTCACACTAACCCCCCAACCCTAACATAATGTAATGTATGGTACGTGGCGGCTACACGTTATGCTTCCCTTCCCTTCTGGGTCAACTCAGAGGCACCCAGAAAGGTGCCTCCCAGAGCCCACTTACCCCAACCCCAACCCAAACGACAAACGGAAACGGAAACGACAAATTTTTGGAAATTTCCATGACAAATGGAAACGACCCGAAATGGGCCCGTCCCGACAAACGACAACTTGAAACGTAATTTTTTCTGGTTGTGCCCATCTTTAATCTGAAGAGAATGTTATAGCTTTTGAAATCTGGGACCTGTAGAGCTACTGCTTTAATTTAGCTATCCAAATCTCAGACCCTAGGATTAAATTTTTTTCAGTGCAAAGCTCACACCCCAATAATCTGGATATGTTACTTATAGAACCACGATCAGCACTGCCAAAATGAGGGACATAGGAGAGAATGAGTACTCCCTTCCTAGTTTACTGAAGGGCATAGGCAGAACAGGTTTTTCACATCTGGATGCAAAAGTTAAGTAAATGTATGCCCTAAGCATATCCAATCTAGCCTTATTTCGAAAGCTAAGCAGGGTCAGCTCTGGTTAGTACTTGGATGGGAGACCACCAGGGAATACCACGTGCTGTAGGCGCCTGGAGTAGGAACTGGCAAACCACTCCAATATTCCTGCCAAGAAAACTCCATGGGAATGGGGTCACGAAGAGTCGGTCACGACTGTAATGACACAACACATACATGCTAGCAACCAGCAACTCCGAAAATGAATGAGACAATTTTTCATGACAGAAGGGGTACAGTCTATATAGTGGGGATATAAATGATGATATAAGAATGGCCCCTCTTGACTAAAGAACTAAATCAAATACAGGTGAAAAGAGAGGATGGTTTAGGTTTAATTGATAAATTGAAGATCAACAAGTCACTGGACATCCACCCAAGGGTTATTAAGGAACTGAGAAATGAAATCTGTTAATGGAAATATGCAACTTTTCTCTTAAAATGGCCACAGTGCCAGAGGACTGGATGGATGTCACAACAATTTTTTAAAAAGGAAGGAGTGGGGAACCGGGAAACTACAGGCTGGTTAGCCTTACATCTGTCCCAGGGAAGATGGTGGAAAGCCTCATCTTCCCTGGGAAATCTTAAGACACATAGAAGAATAAGCCTTGCTGGGGGAAATCAGCATGGCTTCTGTAAGGGTAAGTATTGCCTGACAAACCCTTTAGAATTCTTTGAAAAGGTCAACAGGCATGTGGATTTGGGTGAACTGGAGGATATTGTCTATTTTGATTTTCAGAAGGCTTTTGACACAGTTCTCACCAAAGGCTTCTGAGAAAATTGCACAGTCAGGGGATAAGAGGGCAGGTCCTCTTACGGATTGAGAACTGATTGAGATCTCGGAAACAAAAAGTGTCAATCGGCAATTTTCACAATGGAGAGAGGTGAAAAGCTGTGTGCCCCAGAGATCTGTTACTTGATGGGTCATGGTTACATCTCTGCTTGCCCACAAGCCACATACCAAGCAGAGCCAAGAGGGTTCTGTCACATAAAGATCTAAGAATATCAGCTTGAAATTGACCTCTAGGGTGCTCACATAAAGAGCAGCTTAATGATTAATGAAAAACATCCTCAGATTCACCTGTGGGACATTATCCTGTCTCTTCTCCAAAATGACTGATGGGAGTCACCAAAAGTGCAGAGCTGTTAATGGTTTTCTTTAAGGGACTGCAGTTAGATTGACAAAATAATTATCCACACCAAATGATGTTTCGTATAGTAGACACCAGCAAGAGTAGGACATTTGTGAGAAGGTGCACAGATCCAGCCTCTTACAATAAAGACAGATATTTTTTTCCTTTGGCTGCTTAACTTGGGTTGAGACAAAGATGGGTCTGTAACTGTGGAAAATGTGTCAGACCTGTATCACACCTGCAACTGTGGGAAATGGATTAAAACTAAGTTTGCCCAGGATTCCTGGGATGGTCTCTCTAGTTGTTTTTTAACCTTGGGAGAAACATGGGATATAATACAAACAACTTTTTCTTCTTTTTAAAGGACATATTTCTTGTTATGTTGTGTCTCCCCATGGCTTGAATGAGGGATCACCTTCTCGCCTGTCTGAGATTCTGGGACAAAGGTTGGACACACTACCATGGCCGTGCTGGTTGGGGGAATACTGAAGGCTGTAGTCTTAAAATGCAACTTTCTCATATTCTGTTCTAGGATGTGGTTACCGCCTGGCGAAGCAAAAAATCTTTGGCAAGAATCCAGCCTTTATATAGCCCCAGTGTACACAGAAACCAACCGGTTAAGCTCCCCATGGCATGGAGGCAATTCTGATTAATTTATACAGTGTGTGTGTGCCGGGGTGGGGGGGGGGGGGGAGATAACATGCGGGCCTCCTGGTGGTGCTGGATGCCAGCTCCCATCAGGTTTGCTAGTACAGCCGATGATGTGGGATGACGCAAAATCCAGTTCAGTATCATCAGAAGGGCCACGTGTTCTGCACCCATGTGTTACAGTTAAAGTTTGCAGACCAGACTACCTTTAGAGCAGTGCTTCTCAACCTGTGGGTCCCCAGATGTTCTTGGACTGCAACTCCCAGAAACCCCTTCTAGCACAGCGAGTGGTAGAGGCTTCTGGGAGTTGCAGTCCTGGAACATCTGTGGAACCAAAGGTTGAGAACCACTGCTTTAGAGGCACAAAATTTTCAGTAAGGAATAGTTGACAACTCGGCTTCCACCGTCCCTCTGTCCTTCTTGCAGTAATGAAGCCAGACTTTTGTATTTTTTCTTTTTCCCTAGATGTGGTTGGATGGTACCTGTCATCATTCTTGACAATACGACCATTGGCTTGCAGTGTGTGATGAAAGCTGCATTATAATAATAGTTTGGGGCTTCAGAGATGGAAGAGATTGACTTGGCACATGCTCACTAAAGAAAACAGGACAAATACAGGTGTTTTAAGCATTTAGGATAGATAGTCGATCTGATAGCTGTATTAGCATGTTGTTACCCAATGAGTTTATTTAATATAGGGAATACCACAACAAGTCTTGTGTGAAGCATGCTTGTTTCAAAAGATTTTTCAATAATGAAATGCAGGATATTATTTGCAGGAAATACTACCTGTATCATCATCATCATCATCATCATCATCATCATCATCATCATCATCATCATCATCATCATCATCATCATCATCATCATCTATATAGCACAGGGCTGGGCAGTTGGGGTGACCTTTTAGGTACTGGCAGTCTCTGTTTCCTGTCACACCAACCACTGCAAGTAGTGGTCAGGTTTGATTGGAATCCATCAACATTTAGGTGATTACAAACTAGTTCTGGCATGGAATTGTGTGTTGGGGGAGTTGAAACCCAGACAATGGTTCCCCCCTCCATTGTGTGTGTGTTGTGTCGTTACAGTCCTGACCGACTCTTTGTGACTCCATGTCCATGGAATTTTCTTGGCAGGAATACTGGAGTGGTTTCCCAGTTCCTACTCCAGGTACACACAGCACCTGGTATTCCCTGGTGGTCTCCCATCCATTAAGCTTGCTTAATTAATGGGCTAACAATGTGCTGTCAAGTAGATAGTTTTGGTAACCCTTTTCAGGACTTTTCAAGTATTCTCAGAGGTGGTTTCTCTTCCTCTCAAAGTACTCTGGGACTGTGCAGCTTGCACTTGAGAAGATACAGCGGAGAACTGAATTCCTAGCCGTTAGTTCTGCACCCAGATACCTAACTCATTGTGCAATCCAGTAGATCTGATATTTGAGTTAGGCACACCTAAAATCAATTTTTTAGCTGCTACACTGCATTAACCTTTACGATCTTGGGGAGCTGAAAGCAAGATTCCCAAATTCAAACCTGCAGTTGAAGCCAGTATTCAGTTTATCAGGAGGTGAAAACCAAAGAGTGTTGCCTTTTGATATTTTGCAATACCACACCTCCCCCCACTTACCCAAATTGACTTTAGAAGACTACAGGAATGGGTTTCAATTTGCAGTGATGAGAATCTAGACAGAAAAAGATTAACAGTGGGTTAACTGTTACCGTGATCCCCCGCCTATTGCAGGGGTTGGGGATCCGACCCAACCCGCCATAACTGAAAATCTGCGATATGCGGATGCAGGCCAGGTTAGGCCTGGGGGGCCTAACTGGGGGCTCTTGTACTTACCCCCAGCCTGGTGCTGCCCTGAACGTGCCTGCGAGGGTTTTCCCAAGCCTTCTGGAGGCCCCTGGGAAGGCCCTCGCAGGCCCGTTTGGGGCAGCGCCAGTCTTGAGATAGGTATAGGAGGCCAGAAAGAGACCGCAGT
Source organism: Phrynocephalus versicolor (assembly GCA_023846285.1). Lineage (NCBI taxonomy): Eukaryota > Metazoa > Chordata > Lepidosauria > Squamata > Agamidae > Phrynocephalus > Phrynocephalus versicolor. Next base: position 3,196,192 of record JAHTLZ010003307.1, read on the forward strand.
ATATGAACTGCAAAAGGGCGGGGGACCACTGTAGTATATTTTTTCCTGGGATAGATGTTGTAGTCGTTAGCAGGTCATTAAACAGCTAGCTAATTTTCCAGTAACTTTTCTAATTCTGTCAAGTTGATTGAAGCTGAGAAATTTAACTAACAGCTGACCTTCCTTTACCTCTCCCCACTCTCCTGCCCTCAATTCAAGCACTGGTCAACATTTTTTTCCCTCTTGCTTTCAGAACTGTGTTGGGTCCATTGTGTGATATTGGTTCATCATATTTTCATCCTATGACAGTGGTTTGGGGTTTTGCTTTGTTGCAAAGAGTCGAAGGAAAGTGAGTGGAGATGCTTTAGGCTTTCTTTTATATACAGCTATATAAGGCATTTTCACACCAGCTGCTTCACCCCATGACCTGCGACAAAAGAGTAACTGTATTGCCCATCTTCCATGATGGATGTAACTGCTGTTAGGGCTTGTCAGCCTTGACCTACATAACACTGTGGGCTTTTCATAATGTAGGGCAGCCTGACTTCTCATAGACTAAGGCTTATCTTCCCTATTAACCTTGAGGTATGGTTTCCTATGATTTATTATTACATCTAGACCTTTTAAAAAGCCCCCGGAGCATTGACATTTACCTTCTCCATTAGAGACAGGCACCCACCCACAGACCTTTTAAATTTCTACAGTTACAGAAAAACAAAACAAAACCCTCCCAGACTATAAAGTGCACATCTGCACAGATTTCAATAAACCTTGAAGTAGGGACCATAATACCTTGGTTGATGAGCATAATTCATTCTGGGAACATGCTTGTAAACCAAAAGCAGATTTCCCCATAAGAAATAATGGAAACAGAAAAATAAAACAACCCCCTAACTTGCACTCCCCTTTGAGAACGCTCCTGGCTGGTTCAAGGGAAACCTCCATTCCTCTCTCCTCCCTCTACTTTGGAGGCTGCCTGAGACGGAATGTTCCAAACAACCCCCTCCCCCACAATCCATCAGGGAGATAGAGAGAGAATGAGCAAGCCACCATTGGCTCACTTACGATCATGTGACCTGCTCCATTTGTATTGCAAAAGATTGCTTGTTGATCAAGGCAAAATTTAGAAGAAAGGTTTGCTTGTCTTGCAAAATGTTCTTAAATCAAGTTACTCTTAAACCAAAACACTTATGGTTCAGTAGGGAGATTTGGAGGTTATTTGTTTATTGTTTAGAGATATTTTTACTCCACCTTTTCCCTAGAAAACGGCCCCAGGCAGCTAACATCCTTAAAAACACAATTTGAAAGCTACAAGGTGTGAATTATTCAAATAACAAACTAATTAATAACGTTGTATCAATAATGTTAGGTGATTCATTAGTAAATCAGATGTAGAAGCAACAAAATGAAAACCTCGTTTAAGCTTTTCTTAGACAGCTAGTCACTAAGGCCCCTATCCCACGTCCCTTTAAATGCAGATTAAATTTGCAGATAAACCATGTCCAAAAATGCCATCCCCACGGCCACCGGGCTTTTTGGAAGAAAAAAGAAATCCCCCTTAAGCGAGGTTTCCAAGACTCATTGGAGAGGTAGGGAATTTTTTGCCTCACTTAAAAAATCCACCTTTTAAAGAGGCAGACATCATGGGACCTCTTAGATGATCCGGTTTTCTTTCTTCTTTTTTTCCTCATAGCGTGACCAGCTGTTCCTGGGGCCAATTGGCACTGTTTTTAATTTTTTTAAAAAATTTCCCCCACCCTTCCAGCACCAGGAAGGTAGATCAGGTGCTGTTTTTTTAAACTTCCCTGTCAGCCAGCTGGTCCTTTTTTTTAAAAAAAATCCTATCACCACCTGCTGGCCATGGGGCTGAACTGCTCTTTTTAAAAAAACCTTTGAATGTGGGAACTGCTATCCCACATTTTCAGTCACGTGATGGGAGGAAGAGGAAAAGCCGGACCTTCAGAAGATCAGGATCTTCCCCAGGTGAGATAGCAGTCTAAGAGAAAGCCTGCCTGAAGAGAAAGGTCTTTGCCTATTTACAGAAAGACAGCCATAAAGAACCAGCTTGGCCTCCCATGTAAGGGAGTTCCGGAGTCTGTGGACAGTGACAGAGAAGGCTCTCTCCTGTGTCCTTGCCAAGTGCACCTGTGAGATTGGTGGGACAGAGAGAAGCCTCCACTAATGATCTTAACACCTATGCAGGCCCATAGAGGGAGATGTGGTCTTTGAAATGGCTTGGTCACGGGGCTTATAGGGTAAAGCCAGCACTTGGAATTGCACCTGGAAATGGATTAGCAGCCAGTGGAGCTGGAGTAACAGAGTTATGTGAGCCCCTTAACCAACCCCAGTTAGGAACAATTGGAAACAATTGCTTGGTGGGCCATAGTTTTCAGAATCCCCCAGTCAGCTTGCTTGATGACTATGTAGTCTTGGAAATTATAGTCAAAAGTAATTTTTCCAAGATTTAGGACTGTGTCCATTCACTGAACATGCCAAAGAGCAGTGCACGTTGCCTCATTCTTCAAGTTCCTTTTAGTTATGAAGGGGTTGAATTAGGTTTTCAAGGATTCCTTTGGAGAAATCAAACACCCAAAACAGCCCAAAACACTCCACTACCCAATTTTAAGTGTAAGATGGCAACCTCCCATTTCACTTTCAGAAGGACATTGAACCTTACTTTGCACTAATACTGGGACAATATTCTCAATGACACCTGAAGGCAGTCTATTTTAAAGGAGGGCAGAACAGATTTTGATTGTGTGGGGTGCACAGTTCTGTTCTCCAGAAGAGGGGATAGAGCAGTGGTTCTCAGCCTGTGGATCCCCAGATGTTCTTGGACTACAACTCCCAGAAATCCTTGCCCGCTCAGCTAGTGATGAAGACTTCTGGGAGTTGCAGTCAAGGAACATCTGGGGACCCACAGGTTGAGAACCACTGGGATAGAGGCTTACTATAATTGCCTTCTCCACACAAACTAGCATTTTCCATCTGGGGCAATTACTCCTTCTCCAACAGGGAGCCAAAAGGCAGGCACTTTCCTCCCAGACATAGCCTATGGGTATGTTACCCTCATTACCCAGTTCTTAGTAAGGGATTATATGGACTCTCACAACCAAACAGAGTAAACTGCACTCCTTCCAGTCCCCTGAATAAAGAGCTATTTAGCTGGTTGGGAATAGTATATTCTACAAGGGAAGGACACACCCTGGCCATGACTCTCTCTTACTGTTTTCTTTCCAACCATGGCAGCAAAGGCCAGGCGTCATTTGGTGCAGGGGGGGGGGTTCAGTACTTTTTCAACACCCATGATATCACAATCCTTCAACAGATGCATATCCTCAGTCGTGATCACTTTAAAATGTTGGCTCATAATAATGGAGACAGAACCCAGGGCTGGGTACCAGTAACATGTACTCTCTCATACGGTGTGCCATTCCTGCCTGTCAGCTGAGGCAGTAAAAGAAGCAGTGCCACTGTTTGTCTTTACACCCAGTTAGGTAGTTAGGTAGAGGGTGTGTGTGTGTGTGTGTGTATTAATAAGAGGGTAGCCTGTCCTCATAAACCACTCACTTACTACAGAAGGAGGAGGAAATTTATTTATTTATTTATTTATTTATTTATTTATTTATTTATTTATTTATTTATTTATATTTCTATACTGCCCCCTCAGTGCAAATTGCACTACCCGGGACAGTTTACAAAATAGTAAAAAATACAATACACAAAGAAAGAGCTATAAATCAAATCAAATTAAAATACAGTTAAAACAGTTAAAATCCAATTTAAAAACCTGTTAAATGGCAAACACCTTATCCTGCCTGGTTTTCTTGAAGGGGAGGGGCAAAATAAAAGCCATAATAAAATGTGCCCCCTCTCAGATGGGGGGGTGGAAGGGGGGGAGAGAAAAGGAAAACAAAACAATAATTCTTTCGTTGCCCCCATTCTGTTCCATAAGACTATATGTGGAGAATTCCTTCAGTGATTGTGGTACTCATTACCTGGGTAATTAAAAGAGAGAGGGAGGGGGGAGGGAGGGAGACAGAGGAAAGGATGTTCCTCCCCTTTTTGAATTGTACCCATATGGAAGCAGTGGGTATTAAATGAAGCAGAGCACTATCCTCTGTATGTCTGCTGAGAAAAAAGTGGCACTAAATCTAATGGGACCTGCTCCCAAAGAGGAGGATTTAGCATTGCAGCCTTCATTAATTCTCAATCCTAAACAAGGATGGGAAGGATCTGTAGTGCAGTCTAATGTAACGGTCTCTATTTCTCTGATTAAAAAAAAATCTGATAATGCAATCCATGCATGCCTCCTCAGATGTATCCCACAAGTGAGGTTCTCATTCTGGTTCAGTACTAAATAGAGTGATGGACTAAGACTCTGGAGAACAGGGTTCGAATCCCCACTTGGCCATGGAATCTGACTGGGTGATGTGGGACTGGCAAAACCACTCCTTAAATATTTCACATATCTCGAAAGCCCTGATAGGGTTGCTCTATGTTGGTTCTGTCTTGACAGCTCAGAACATACACATAACTAGAGATGGGCATGACTTAGCGGTATTTTCGTTTTCGTTTTCGTTTTTTCATTTTCGTTATGTAACGAAACGAAAACGAAAAACGGTTCAAAAATGGACCGAAAATGGAAACGAAACGACTAATTTTGAGCCAATTTCCGTTTTTCGTTACTGGAAAAACACATAATGGAGCTAAATGGGGAGAAACGAAAAATTTTTCGTTTTCGTTTTCGTTTTTCCGTTTTTGTTATGTAACGAAACGAAAACGAAAAATTTTGAAATTAGCTCACGAAAACGGAAACGAAACGAAACAGACCCTAGCCGAAAACGAAAACGAAAACGAAAATTTTTTTCTGAGTCGTGCCCATCTCTACACATAACAATGGAACTACTGGGTTGCTGTTTGAGTGTTCCCTCATCACAACCTCCCTCTCCATTCCACATACAGTTTCATGATGACAAAAGCAAGGTAAAAGCATAGAAAGGCTATGGAAGGGTTTAAGGGAGTCCAGGTACCAGTTGCACCCACTAGACACAGTGCAGCACAGTATGGCTCTTACCATGTTCCACCACTTGAGGTAGCTGCCTCAAGTGGCCTAATGTTGGGGCCAGCCCTGTGTGGCCATGGAAAGCTTGGAGGTTGTGTGCTTGTACAGGCCACAAGTAATGCCAACTAGGTTTGCAGCCAGCCAGGGGACTGCCCATCTGTGCTCTATTATTGTAAAAATGAGCTATCAACTGGGGATTAAAAAAAAATGAACCAGAGATATCATGTATCTCTTTCTAACACCAGCCTACTTTATATAGCGCTGTCAATGAGAATTTGTAATGATTCAAAGCAATAAGGCTCCACCGTGCAGACGTCTAGAAGATATCTGCATTTATTTCATAGCAAAACTACCCTTAATAGGGTAGAAGATTAGATACAATTCACATTTTACTGTAGAGAAGCTTTAATAATTACTGAATTATCACCTTTTGTGAACTCCACTTTTCCCAGTCACTTTAACAGCATGTTTAAAATCTAAGGAGCTGTGCAAGCAGGTCTCTTTGCTTTGTTGTGTTGAGTAATTAGCAAGCAGATAATAAATTCTCCTTTATGTCTGTGAGCTGATAGGCTCCTAATTTCAGGCTCTCAGAACAACCCAATTACATTAGGGTGTTGTGTCACGTCTAATTTCAAGAGCTGGGGGGGTGGGGAATAACCTCATTTATTAATGATCAGCAGAATAAGAGAAATTCATTATCTCTCTTGCTTACAGCGAGTGAAGTGATTTTCTCTCGCTACTGTAAAGAAAACATTGCATGCTCAGAAAAGGAAGCTTGAAAAATCACACAGAATTTCAAATGAATGCATTTCAGCCCAACTGGATTTCAAAGGAATGATACAGAAATGCAGGGACAGTCCGGCCATTTCCTTGATGAGGTAGAGGACAAGATGTGCCACCCCAACCCGCTTTATACCTTCAGAATCTGGCTTGTTGAGAGGTTATTTCCTTTAGCCAATGCTTTGCAAAACTTGTTTTGACTTTGAATCTCCAGATTTCCTAAGCCAGTGTAGCCAGGATTTATTGACTTGCAGCCAAGAAAAATGCATTGTCTTGCCCCTGAGGTAACCTGCTAGTTTAGGCCTCCCTGGCCAGGCTGTGTGATATAAGCCACCCAAAAGAAGGACTCAGGAGGACTAATGCCTCTGGTGGCTGTCTCATTCTGTCTAATGGCAGGGACACGTTTAATAAGAAGAAACTATACTCAAATATCCAGACAGTTGTCACGTGGTAGAGTAAGCTTGTTTTCTGCTGCTCCAGGTGGTTGGATGCAAAGTAATGGATTCAAAGGATAGATAGATAGATAGATAGATAGATAGATAGATAGATAGATAGAT
>JAHTLZ010003307.1:3202582-3216718 GCA_023846285.1 Phrynocephalus versicolor
AGATAGATAGATAGATAGATAGATAGATAGATAGATAGATAGATAGAAACTTTATTGTCATTGTCCTATACAGAACAACGAAATTAAAAGAAAAGCGAATTTAAAAGATCTACATCAGGAACGTCCATACAGAAGAATATACCACAAACATACCCCACCCTGCATTTATACAGAAAACTCCCTCAAAACGTACATTTCCCTGCATTCAAAACCATAACTTTATAATGTTATGTTGAGACCTTCTGACTAAACGTTAGGAAGGACATACAGACAGTAGGGGCTGTTTGGCAATAGAATGCGTTGTCTCAGAGACTGGTAAATTCTGTCCTTCACTGGATATTTATTTATATGATTTTTATACTGCACTGGATATTTATTTATTTGGATATTTATTTTTTATACTTCACTGGATATTTATTTATTTTATTTTTATACTGCACCATCTCGCCAACGGTCACACTTTAGCTATGGATTTCCTCCTGTGGCAAAGGGGGGGCAATGGCCATAGGAGACCCTTCTATCTGTACAGTTATGTGGCAGAATTCCTGTTATGTGGCACAGTAATTAGCACTCGAGTTGGCCCATTGAATCGGTGGGGATTTGGTTCATGTACTCCTCTGTACATTTCATTGATTCAAATGGGCCTACTCTAACTGTGACTTATAAGGCTGAAGTAGGGAGAGAAGTACAGGCTAAAGTAGGCTAAAGTAGGGAGAGAAGTACAGAGAGATTGACTCACCAAAGCCCCACTGATTCAGTGGGCCCACTATAGTGCAATTTGCTATATTAAGCAACAGGAATTTGGTCATTGCCTTCCAGGAAAAGACAAGCTCAAGCTGATGTTTACATAACTAGGATGCTAATGAGCAACCCTGCTCCACAAAACTCAGCTGTACCTTTGGAGAGCCTTGGAGTGGCCAAAGCCTTTTATTAGATACAGTAAACAAGTCTCGGTCATAAATCTTTGACAGTAGGAAAGAGAGTAAGGGTCTCAATTCACACTGACGACCTGTGGGACACCTCTGGTGAGCCTAATCTCTGGGTGGCAAACCTATTTTCCTCTGGGGCATCCTCCTGAGTCATCCTGGCTGGGGGCTGTTCTTTGCCTGCTATGGGGTCATCTGGAGGTCATGAGTACCCTGGCTTGCACGCTTGGTCCCAGCTCCTCTGTGGACATGATACCAGTCCAATGGGTGATGGCTTCCTTGAGCGCCTGCTAGGTTCCTTTGGGGTTCAGGATGCCTGAACCTCAAGGTGGAGTTCCAAAATGCAACCACAATATGTAGCAGAGCTCAGCTGGAAGATGAGGTCCACAGCTCCCCCCAAAGGGGAAAGCTTTCCCTCAAGGGGTCCCTCTACTCCTGATGAAAGCTCTGAGGAGTCTTTCTCTGTAGCTTAGGTCTTCTTAAGGCAGGCATGTCCAAACTTTGGCCCTCCTGATGTTTTGGACCACAACTCCCAGAATTCTAAGCTTAGATTGCCAATGGCAAAGGACTGTGGGAGTTGCTGTCCAAAACATTCTGGAGGGCCAAAGTTTGGTCATGCCTGTCTTAAGGCCTTTCTAGGGGCTTGTGCCTTGAACCCGGAGTGTTGCGTGGACTGTAGCAGGGGTGACTCTGTCGAAGAGCGACCTTGCTGTGAGTGTTCAAGCTCTTGTTCCTCCACCCCCTGCAAAGACTGCTACCCTCTGGCCTGCTAGACATTGGAGAGTCCAGGGTCGGCTGGATATGACAACCCTTTATGCATGTTGGTTTGGGGAGGGGCTAACTCAACCTCAGTGGATGGCACATCAAGCACCGGCATGACAGATATGAAATAAACAAAAAGGACAAGACCAAAATCACACTGGAGGCAATTGTATATCTTTGTAAAAGCACAGGTCATAGCTGAATAAAACTGGCAGGTAAAAAAGCATACAGAATACTTATCAACACCCACACCAGACTACAGTTCCCATGATATTTAAAATAGTATTTAGGTTTCTATCATAAGCAGTGAAAACGAGTACAAAATTCTTAGAAACCTCAAAACCCAGAGCACTATTAACAGGTGCCTGTGTGTGGGGGGTCTCAAGTCACATGGTATCAAGGACCCTGTAGTCATCCAGTGCCATCACCTCACCAAGAAATTGGGTGATTCATTCTTGTGGTCCCCTCCTCCCTGCTCTTGACACCATATTTTCCATACTTACCTGCTGGAGGTATGTTGCAATAGTGAAACTACAAAATATTACATAATAATTATAAAACATAGTACAGCAAATCAGAAGTCCAAAAGCAGCATAAATATTCCATCTGCAGAAAAATATTGATTTATCATGCTTTAAAAGTAGCAGAAGTGTGTGTGTGTGTGTGTGTGTGTGTGTGTGTGTTTACAAAATTTAAAGGGGGAGACAGTTTAAAGGGTCTTCGAAGGTTGTTAGACATATCAGCGAATAGACATGTCCACCAAGCTACAGCTATGCTTCTCCTGAGTAATCAATACACAATACATAACCAGGAGTCTGCTAAAAATCATTGGGACAAAATTGCTTATGGTATTGTATGCTACAGTCACCAGACATATTTGCCGACTGCGAGGAAGAAAAAGATTCAGATGAATTATTAAAAGCTGTGCTGTATTTCAGTGCTAAAAATAGCTCTGTTACAGGAGTATAGGCTGCCTAGAGCATCTTCTGCTGCAAGAGAACGTGCTTCCGTGAAAGCACTTGTTCAATTTTGTTATTCCTTACTCCCTTTGCAGTTCAGAGGAATTGGAGGAAAAACAGTATTTATGAAGCCCTGGAAATGCACCAGTGGGAGAGAATCAGAAAGATTGAGGATGACAGGTCGAATGCCTGCCTGAGTGGCAGAGTACATAACCTCATGGTTACCTAAGACTGTGGCTGACCTTGGCTTGCTCCCCTTCTGGGAAGGAACAGTAGAAATATCAACTCCTAGCCACTGCCTCCCCAGTCAGACATTCCACCCCACTGAGTTAGACAGACCCATTAGCTGTTGTATCCATAAGAGCTGTTCTTGCGTGAAAATCTCCATTTTGCATTGAAGCCCAGTGGTCTTGTCTGCATGAGGGCATGAAACTTTACCTCACAAAATGACATTTAGCCATTAGATCAGGCAAATCTTCCTCTCACCATTAATTAATCAGTGCTTCAAATTTTTATTATTTATTAATATTAAATATTATTATTAAATATTATTTATATTTCGGGCCAAGCAGCCCTAAAAACTCACAACAGCTATCAAATCCCGGCTGTGAAAGCCTTTGAGAATACATTATTATTTATATTATTTATTATTCATTTTTATTATTTGTTAATGACACCTTTTGATTCATTTATTCATGACACATTTCTTCCAGAATAGTGACCCAAAGTGGCTTACAATTCATCCCTCCACATTAGATTCCATTTGCCCAAGGTAGTGTAGAGAAATAACAAATAATGGTATTTGTGTTTATTCTCTTTTGGATGATTTACTTATTCTAGAAGTGACTAATTAGGTGCCCACAATAGGCACATTGGCCAATGTTGAGACACAGAGATGTTGTTATGTACCGTTAAGTCATCTCTGACTAACTGTGACCCTATGAATGAACTATCTCCAGAATATCCTGTCTTCAGCAGACCTGCTCAGTTCTTTTTGACTCAAGCCTGTAGCTTCTTTTAGTGAATCAATCCATATTATATTTGGTTTTCCTCTTTTCTTGCTGCCTTCCACTCCAGTCTCCATTTGCACTGATGATTGAATCACGATATACAAATACTCTAACAATTTCACTTTCTTCCTTGTCAATGCTGAAGTTGTGCAGGTCTGTAGTCATTATGATTTTTGACTACTTCACATTCAACTCCAATCCTGCTTTCACACTTTATTCTTTCATTTTCCCTAGCAGTCATTTCAAGTCCTTGCTGCTTTCTGCCAGTAAGATGGTGTCATTTGCATGTATTAAATTACTGATGTTTCTTCCACCAGTTTTCACACCTCCTTCATCAGAGTAGTCACTATATTTTTATTTCAGTGTTCAAAAAATATTTTGTTGTTGTGTCATTACAGTCATCACCAACTCTTCATGACCTCATGTCCATGGAGTTTTCTCGGCAGGAATACTGGAGTGGCTTGCCAGTTCATACTCCAGGCTTCTACAGCACCAGGTATTCTCTTGTGGGTCGCCCATCCAAGTACTAGTCAGGCCTGACCATGCTTAGCTTCTGAGATCAGGTGAGGTAGGGTGTCGAAAAGTATTTACAGAATACTTACGTATTGTGAAGTATACTTTTGCCATGATGAGTGATAGTTATGTGCAGCCATGCAGAAATTCTGTTATGGGATGAACCTGTGGATATTTGATCTTGAAGAACTATAGCCAGCAAGAGAAGTTTTTCATATGAAGACTCTTTGTGGAGAATATAATATGAATATTCACATCAGACACAAATTCTCCCATAGTTATCATGGCAGGGAATACAAATGGCATTCCATATTACAAAGCATGTACCTGTGTCAAGTTTGGTTGCTCAACATGCTCAACATAAATAAAGTCAGATTAACCAAAATAATGTTGAACAAGCAAAATTGATAAGATATGGCTACTTTGTCTTGTGAGTGGCATTGAAGCTATAAGGACAGATTCTGGGACAGACTATCAGGAGGCAGTTGATCTACAGAAAGTGAATGAAATGGGGATAATTAGGATGTATCATTAATGAAGAATCTGAAGAGACAGCGGGATGAGAGGGAAGAGACAAGAGACATCTAAAACCCGATCAGGGTTCAGGCATGGGTAAAATATAAGGCCACAGAGTTATCTGTTGTATTAGCATATGTTCAGATACAAACCCTCAAAGGACAAAAAGGAGGAAAACAGAAAGCATATAACTTGCAATGCTCTCAGACAGCTGCCTGGTGGTATCTGCAAGCAGATGGTCAATGAGCAAGGACACAGCTTATCAAAATGCCCATACCCTACCCTTCCAGCCCTCTTCTTGGTCCATGAATCTGGTATCTCCTTATTGATTCCATTTCCCTTTGTTTTCACTCTCCCACTAGAAGGGCCAGCTTTGGTTGGCAGCAAAGAGGATGTTGGTGGAAACTCCTTCTCCAAACAGGAAGGTGCAGTCTTCTGCATCCATGAGAACTGGAGGACAGGGCTGTTGAACTTTGAACAGACCAAGGTATACTTTTTCTGGCCCAAAGTGCCTGAAGGCTACTACACTAAAACCTCTACGTACGAATTTTATCTGTTCCCAGCACATGCTCATCACTAAAAACTTTTATAAGTAGAGCAGCAGTTTCCCATAGGAATGCATTCAAAACCAATTAATCTGTTCTGGAGGGAACAGATATCAATGCGCCATGGCTCTTGGACTGCCCTGCTCAGCTGAGACAGTAAGCTGGCAGACCCAGAACTTTGCTGGGGCAGTGGTGGTCCTTGGGGTGTGGGAGGGAGGGGTGGAGAACTTATCCCCTCACTTTTTTATTGATGGCCAGCAGGCTACTTTTGAAGCCTTCACGGGATACCAGTAGCCCATGGTCTACCTGTTGGGCAGGTCTGTCTTAGGAGAACAGCTTCCCAGTGCCCACATGACTTGCTCTAACTCCAAGGTTGAGTTCAGCAACTGAGGTTCAGCATGAGCACCAAGGAGCAAGGTGAAAAAGGGGATTAGATGGGCAGGAAGCCAGGCACCAGATTGAGCAGATGGGGAGCAGAGAAGGAGCAGAGGTGAACATGGAGTCAAATCTGGACATAAAATTGAGTGTTTACGACATGGAAATGGCAAAAAGTAACATATTGCAGGAACTCTTGTTCTAATTTTTGCAATGATTATTTATTATAAAAAATGTAATTTATCTATTTCTTATTTTTACATGCAGGTCTACAAAACTGCATTTGGGATTCTGGCCCTATTTATGCCCCCTCCCCGCTTCTCATCTGTCGTTAACAGTTTTAAGTTTCATCAGCCGTCAAGACTCTTCTTTTATTTGACCACAGAAACAGTACTTTTGCATTCTTCCCTGACATTGTCTCTGGTTTCATTCCAGAGGTCTGGCAGTTCATTGTCAATTGAGTACAGTAATGCAGATCTGCTTTTTTCATGGCCTTGAAATTCTTCAGGATTGTTATTGACACATTTATTTAAAGTATGTTGTGGCATTATGATGGTTTTGTGCTGCAACTACAAAAAAGTATCATTTGGACTTGGAAAAAACAACAACACCCGGAATCTCCAAGTGGTTACTGCAAGTTAGAGAATTCTGAGACCTAATGTCTAGAAAAGCGATGTTTCTAAGTCTCAATGGGGGCACGGTTCACTGACAAGATAAAGGAAATCCATTAGCAAGTGAGGCTGATTAATATCGCAGTGATTACTATGTTTTGGGAGACCAGCTATCATGGGTTTCTCTTTCCATACTAAAGGCAGTCAAGTGTTTACAGGAAGGCCCAGAAGCATAGTACGTTAGAAAAAACTCTCATTTCTCTCACTGTACATTGTATGTGACACACAGAAATGTTATATTGCCTGAGGGATATATTCCTTTCCCAGCTGTTGTTTTCAGCCATATCTCACCAGCTGTCATTTCTGGCAAATTACTGCTCTGTATTTCTGGAGCAGGCACCGCCCTCTGCACAGTACATATAAGGTCAAACTCTTTGCAATATGGCACCCACAAATTGTATTAGCTCAGCTTTCTTCTATTCACCAACATTTCCAGATTTTAGAGGTAGTCAACTGTGGTACTTACAATACAGAGAGGGGAGAACATTCTAAAGTTTGGAATTTGCAGAGTGGAAAAAAAAGCTGCTATTATCCAGACCAAGACCATGCATGTAGTGCTGAGTATAGATTTTTCAGAAGTTGTCTCTTATTTCTGGTGTTCTTGAGTCATGGAGCACTTCTCTTTCAATAATGAAAAATCAGATAGGGGGCAACGATCTGAACTGAATTATTTTGCAACTGGTTGTTCTATAGATATACATATATAGGAATGTACATCTGTATATGTCAAGACCACAGATATGTGTAGGTGGATTTTTCTTTTACTTGCAGACTGAAGATTAGGTACGCGCATATTAAAAATATTCATGTTTACTTCATTTCTGGTTGTTTGGGGGCGGGGATGATCAGTGAGCCTCTTCCATTTCCATGTTTACCATGTATCAATCCCTCCATTTAATGTGGAAAGGATTGGAGCTTCCATGTTATTTAGTTTTGCCCTTTGCCATTTGTTTACTTGCACCAGGAGTCCTCAAAGGTGTCCTCTTCCTCCATCTTCATTGTCTGACATTTCATTTTTTTTGTGACTCGAATAATGACAGCCCTAGAGACGTCCACGCAGTCACTCAACTGAGTAGGTGTATAAAAATCGACCAGATGACATAAAAATTTCAGTCATCTGATGAAGTGATGACAGTCAACCATAACTTGTGCCATAATAAAATATGTTAGTCTTTAAGATCATCGTCATCATCGTTGTCGTTGTCGTCGTCGTCATCATCATCATCATCCATTAGAACTAAGGAGCTAGAAGGGGTCCTATGGAGCGTGGTCCAGACACTGTCAGGGATGTGCAGTGGGGAATCAAACCCCCAACCTCTGACTCCACAGCCAGAGGTTGTATAGTCTCCAGTGGGCGAGCAGGGTCCCAACTGCCACAAAATGACCCAAATCTAGACTTGGCTACCATAGGAAAACAAAGACTAAAAGCTGCTCCAATATCGATATGCCATTAAAAGTTCTAGAATGACATCTGGTAAGAGGTACAGGTGTACCTCGGTTTATGAATGCCTCCGTTAACCTAATTTACGGTTCATGAAAGTAAATCCATTGAAAATAATGCCTTTGTTTATGAATTATTTTCTGCAATACCTTGGTTTAGGTTTTTTTTTCCAAAGCAAGTTTCCCCAGGTTGCATTGGAACCCCGTGCGTTTCTGGTTTACAATTTTTTTGCAATAGGAAACATCCCAGAGAATGCATTAAATTCTTAAACTGAGGTGTGCCTGTATCTGCAACCACAATACTAAACACATTTACATGCGAGTAGTTCCATTGCCCGGAGCAGTGTCTCTTTCTCAGCAAGAGTGCCCACATTCAAATACAGTGGGACCACGATATCCACTGTGGATTGATTCCAAGCTCCCTGTGGATACTGAATACTATGGATAATAGGAAACATTATGTATTCTACACTAACAAGTATGTGTCACACATCCCTCTAGTGGCTGGTTCTGGCATTACATGTGAAAATAGTTTTTTTTTCTGGATATTTTTTTCTTTTAATATTTTAATTGTTTCAGACCATGGATAAGTGAATCAGTGGATACTGATTCCATGGATATGGGAGTCCTACTCTACTTACCATTTGCAGTATGATCATTATATCGCACAAGTCTGTTTTATACATTTTACATTTTACTTTGTAATTTTTCAGCTCATTCAAAAATCTGATTTTACATATGCAATTTAATTCTGTTTGGGAGATAAAAATCTCTACCCATCTCTCGTATTATATTGCTTCTGTGAGGCAGAAAGCTGTAAAGGCTGGGGGGGGGAAATAACCTTACATAACTGTGGGCTAGAAAAGTATTATTATTAATCATTTTTCTGTCCTATGCTGCATTGCTTGGATGAAAAATACCATTATTGTAGTGCTTACTGTACTACTTGGCATAAGAGACAGGTGGCTAGCCTATGATGGATGAAACATTCTAGTTCCCTTTAATCAGCAATTGTTTCCTTGGTATAAAAATCCTATGAAGATCAAGAAAGTCTAAGAAACAAATCTACAGAGCATTGTGCAGGATGGATATATTGCTCGTATTAACAATGGGAATAGGAGACAAATTTTGCTGTGAAAGCTACCTGCTGAAGCACATGCTGTGTAATGAGTATGCTCTGCTATTAATACACACCACGGAGGACTTGTAACATGGTAGAAATTTGAGCGACATGAATATTTTAAAGCCAGGTATGTTCATAAGTCCAAATATGTAATTTACACACTTATTATAGGGGTGCAGCCAATATGCTTTGGATGTTTGTGTATTGAACTGACACCCTACCTCAGGAAAGATTTGGAGCTTCCTATTTGGGAATGTTCTTGAGGGTCTCGTAGATGGGGCAAAAAGTTGACTATGGGAGCAAGGCAAAGCGGTTGGAGGCTGACATGCATTCTTTACCAACATGGACATAGTTCAGTTCTAGCATTCTTAGTCAGGAATCAGCTGCAGTGTAACAGTGTAACTGAGAAATTCCCTCTAAAAGGGGGTTGAAGTTTCAAGATATGCCTTATTATGACTAACCAATTACAGTTTAAAAATAAAATGTTATATATGGTTAATCTAAAAAGGCAGGCAGTCCAAACAACAAGTTCTAATATAAAAATTGGACTTCAGATCAGCACTGTGCCAAATTTGGGGATTTGAGGGCACAAGCTTTCCAAGTTATGATTTTTTTAAAACAACTACAGCACTGGGTCCAGAGAGACTGGGAAAAGAGCCTTCTAGAGGATCTTAAAAAACAGAGATGGATGTCATCAGCATACTGGTGTGTTCAACAGGATTCCCACACCACTACTACAGTTCTCAAAGTGATACCACTCAAGGGAAAATCTCAGAAGCTGTTTCCTTTTCCCCAAAGTTTTCCAATTCTCACCCAAACACAGTCACCAGGGCTGTTTTTTCAACAAGTGTGAATTGCAGTAGCAGAAGAGGGTATCCTGCAGATCATCTTGACCGCTGCCATTGGTGTTGCTTGTCAACATCTTTGCTATCTCAAGTATAGCATCCTTTTTCCTGTTGGCAATGTAGGAATGATATTGTGCACCAATACTGGACCATTTCCTGGCTTTTTGAATTGCGGATACAGAAGCACAACAGCCCACATTCAGAACTAGAGTTGGGTGTTTCGTTTTGGAATGGGACTGGTTCCAAAACAAAACATGCCAGCACAGCTGGTGCTCAGAACCTCAGTCCCACTCTCCGGAACAAAATCAACCACTGTCTTACCTTGGAGTAGTTTGTGCTGGGTGAAAATCCAACCAGGAAGCAGCCTCTAATGCAACATCTTTCCCTCTCCCAGGCGCTGGCCAATCAGGCAAGGAGACGTAATGATACATGTCCTTGCACAGCTCCTGATCGGCCAGCGCCAGGGAGAGGGGAAATGATTCATTGGAGGCTGCTTCCTGGTGGAACCTCCTCCAGCTGCTTCTGAGTGGCTGCCTGCTGGAGGAGGTGGGTCTAGGAAGTGTTGAACACCTGTTTGAAGTATGAACTGACATGCGCTGTGGTGTTGGCGGTTCGTGCCCATCTCTGTTTCTAAGTCATATATATGGACAGTCTCTATGGAAATTCAATATTCCTCTGTCATTCTACTGCATTTAGTACAGTAGGTACCATAATAATCAGCCCTGGCCTGGTCTCTGTTGTTTTAGAAGGATAGATTAGAACTAGGGGGTGAAAATGACAAAAAGCACTGTTTCATCAAAGAGATGTTTCTGGTAAGCATGAGTGGAACCAATTGCACTAGGAAAAGCAATAGGCTGTCTTTCTCTAGAGATACTTCCACTGAAGCTTGATATCCACCAGTCTCAGGATGCAAGAATGCTCTAGTTTTGTTGCACGCTGCAGATCCTGTTTGATTTAAGCACGTTGAATCAACCTACCCTCCACCATCATTTCTGTCATCTTCCTACACATGGAAAGTGATTTTCTGAACTAGACAACATCCACTATCCGTTGTGCGATGCCTGTAAATACTCTGTTGGTAGTGTAGCAGCCAAATCTAACATGTGCTTAGCTCATGAGCAGAGGAAGAAAAGCCACAATTGGAAAATTAAAAAGAGGGAAATGACAATTTGCAATTTGTGTAATGTTACAGAAAGGATGTTATTTGCTTTTGTTGGGTTTTTCTTTGTAATGTAATATGCATACAATTTCTTCTTTAATCAAGGGGGGGGGGAAATGCTTGACAAAGCTCATCGTGCCTATAGTTTCAAGATTATAATGTATGTGCTTTCCACAACCAGGCTTCAGACCTAAAGCAAGCAGCTTTTAGATGATCCATGCTCTCTCTCACACACACAGTGTTTATGCTGAACTCTTAGGTAATTCTTCTGCTGCAATCATAAAAGATGAGCAATACAAATGGATTCTGGAGAGCCACATGACTAATATTCACGCTATTTCCAGAAATAGTTGAGTCCTTTAGTTCAGGGACAAAGGGCTTCTCATCATTGAACAGAAAGCAATATGCAACTTTTTTTCTTCTTAGAGAAAGATTAATAAGGGTATCAGCAATTATCTGCATCTTATGAAGCAGGCTACATGCCACAAAAGATTCTGCAGATTAAAACTTTTGTTAAGCCAAAATCGTGGTTGTTTGAACTGTGTGTGCATGGGAAGCCATTGCACACACAATTGTTGGTTTTCTGGGATGTGCACCATCCAGTATCCAGCATCTGCTGTGCACATGGAAGTATCTCTGCCATTAGTGCCACAAGGACTCTTGTTAGTTTTATCAACAGTAAAAATTACTTTATGAACACAGTTCTTCTTTGGACTCATCTTGCTATGAAAATAAGTAAGAGTATATACACTTTCTCTTTCAACAATGCTAGGGTTAGGGGTAGTGGACCTCTCTGTAATTCAAAATTCCTGTATAACTTCTATGCCCCCCTCACTATAACTACTAAAAATAAAGAGTTGATACACCGCACACACACACACACACACACACACACAGAGAGAGAGAGAGAGAGAGAGAGAGAGAGAGAGAGAGAGAGAGAGACTGAGAATCAGGGTTCTTTCCATAGTGTTGATAATCCTTTCCATACAGTACAATGTGTAATGAGCCTTAAAGATCTTATGACCCCCTAATCTCCAGGCTGAATCAGAGATTTATGTTTGGAGAAAACTAGATATCTTTGACACATTCAGTGTTAATCCCCCTTCATAGAATTCTGGGTGGCCAGGGGCACAATATTTATTGAATATTTATTGATTTATTGGGAAAACAAATCTGTGTGTAACCCAAATCATACTGCTCAGACCTGTGCAATTCAAGGGAGAAGTGTTTTATTTTATTTGAAGTGGAGGCGGGATGGGGGGGCATCAAACATTTGAGGATGCAGATCATCTATACTTTCCTGTCTAACCCTCCTCTCCCATCTACCAGTTTTCATTTAAGTAACAGGATTGCATTTTTTTAAAAGGTTCAGTCCAGATGATGCAGTTTTTGTCTGCAAAATCTGTGCAATTCATTTGGAGGGCAGGATAAATATGTATGGTGATTTTCAAAGTCATGCACTGCACATATTTATAATGTAACCCACATTCAGTCTGATGGGGCCATTGAATCCTCTGTGTTGCCATATTTTGTAGCAAAATTCATCCAGGATATGAACTACTGAATTACATAAACAATGTACTGTATTCAAGTTTCATTGGCTTGTTTGTAATGTTATAATGTATGCTTCTTTATAGGTTTTTTTTTGTGCACTGGTTCAGCTCTAGATCAGTGCTTAGCTTCAGTAATGAACTAGATGAGGAGGAACAAACTGAAACTAAACCCAGACAAGACAGAGATGGTTCTGGTCAGTCAAAAGGAAGATCAAGGGGTAGGGATGCAACCCGTACTGGATGGGATTATCCCACAATTGAAAATAGAGGTGTGTAGCTTGGGGGTGCCCCTGGACTCATCTCTGAACCTAAATGCCCAGGTCACAGCTGTAGCCAAGAGTGCATTTGCACAATTAAAACCAGTATGCCAGTTAGGCCCATTTCTGGAGAAACCAGCTCTGGCCACTCTGACACTTGCCCTAGTGACATCACAGCTGGACTACTGAAATGCACTCTCTATGGGGCTGCTAATAGAAAGTCTCAGGAAACTGCAATGGGTCCAAAATGCAGCAGCCAGGTTGCTAAATGGGGCAGGTTACAGAGATCACATTATACCCCTACTAAAGCAGCTCCACTGGCTGCCAATCAACTATCGGGCACAATTCAAGGTGCTGACCTTAACCTACAAATCACAAAATGTCCTTGGTCCAAGCTACCTCAAAGATTGAATCTCACAATATGAACTGGCTTGGGTGCTAAGGTCATCAGGAGAGGCCTTTCTGTCCATCCCACCACCTTCACAGGTGTGTCTCATAAGAACCCGTGAAAGGGCTTTCTCTGTTGCTGCTCCCAGAATTTAGAATTCCCTCCTGCTGGAGGCCAGGAGTGCCCCATCTCTGCTGTCTTTCTGGAAGCAGGCAAAGACCTTCCTCTTCAAGCAAGCTTTCCCTCAATGATGGACTACCTATTATATGACTTTTAGATGGATTGCCATGATTGCATTGACTGATCTCATAAGAACACCAGTGTTTCCATACAAGTTTCCATCCCTCATAATGGATTTTTTAATTTCTTTTTTGTGTGTTCTTGGTAGATTTAATGTTACCTTTTAATGTTGTAAGATGTCTCTTTTAATTCCCTATTCTTAACTTAAATATGTTTTGAATATTCTGGGCTGTATATTGTCCCTCATCATTGTAAGCCACCTTGGGTCCACCATGGAAGGCAGGAAGGAAGGAAGAAAGGAAGGAAGGAAGAAAGGAAGGAAGGAAGGAAGGAAGGAAGATGATGCCTGGACCTCTGTTTTTCACTCTCATAGATATAATGCGGTAATAAATAAATAAATAAATAAATAAATAAATAAATAAATAAATAAATAAATAAATAAATAAATAGGCTAATTTCCAATATATCAATATATCTATCACTGGTGCCACTGATATGAGGGACTTAAAGAGATCTTCATAGTGTCACAGCTCAGGCTTCTGCTCAGGACATGTTAAAAGGAAGGATAGAATATATTTGGATGGAAAACATTGTGGTAAAATGAGCAGGGGGTCCACCTCAAAACCTGTCTACATGCAACTTTAATGGATAACACAACTTATGTCTGGAAGTCTTCTTTGAAA
Organism: Phrynocephalus versicolor; assembly: GCA_023846285.1. Lineage (NCBI taxonomy): Eukaryota > Metazoa > Chordata > Lepidosauria > Squamata > Agamidae > Phrynocephalus > Phrynocephalus versicolor. The sequence continues at coordinate 3,216,548 of JAHTLZ010003307.1, forward strand.
TCATGGGTCCTCTGACCAAAACACAGAATTCTAATCCTAGCTGAAGTCACATAACTATAAAGCAGAAGCCAAATATACAGTGCTTTAAAATTTGTGCCTCTACTCTCCTTTGCTCGTTTGTCTTAAGAAAGAAAGAAAGAAAGAAAGAAAGAAAGAAAGAAAGAAAGAAAG
>JAHTLZ010003307.1:3216728-3250666 GCA_023846285.1 Phrynocephalus versicolor
AAGAAAGAAAGAAAGAAAGAAAGAAAGAAAGAAAGAAAGAAAGAAAGAAAGAAAGAAATTACATTTCTTCATTTGCATTATAAAGGCTTGACCTTGAAATGTGTTATCAGGTGAAGACTCAAGCAATCATTATGGTAATATGTGGGGCAGGGGGAAATGCATTATTCAGTTCCCTTTTGTTTCAGATTGCACTGCTTTTTTTCTTACTCTGCATGGCTGAACAAAATGAACAAAATGCATGGATCTAATTTGCCTGCATTAAAGCTTCTTGAAAAAAACAAACACACCAAAACAACAACAACAACAACAACAAAACAATAGAACTGAAAACCTGGCTGTGAAGAGGGTTGGTGCCATCTTAAGAAGACTGGTACTTGCTAAAGAAGATGTTATATCAACAATTGAACAGGATTGAGCATGACCTCAACAGGTAGAATTGGTGTCATTCTCCATGGAGCTTTTCCCACAGTCGTGTCTCTGAAAGTAAAAGTAATTATTAATTGTGAAAAGGGACCTTAGATTAGATTCATTTTGCACCCGGTCTGGTTTATGAGTGATTTTGCCGGAAACTGATCATAGGATGTTATTTTATTCCAGATTTTTGGAGAAGATTTAGTGAAATATTCCTTCTGTTGCCGTCTTGCTTTATGTTTACTGCAAACTCCTATCATAGGCTTCGAGCTCGATTGGAACATCACAGTAGAAAACTCAATTTGAGATAGTTAATAGACTATATTTCATTTCTGTAACTTTCTAATCTTGAACTAAGAAAAAAAAAGCCTAATACAATGTCTGTCAGATGAACTGAAATGGTATGTGGGAGCCAAACGTGTTTTGTTTTTCACTTTCTTTTGAAAATGTTGTGTAGGAGGAATATATTGTGGACTAATTTCCCCCTTAAGTGCCAGTTACCCAAAAGAGATTCAAGCACCAAACATGTTTCTCAGGAGCTATTTGGCAGAAATGAATTGAAAAGATGATTGAAATCATCTTTTACTTCACACACACGCACACACACATGCGCGCGCACACACACAGGGGACTGTTTAGATCTTGTTGCAGTTAAGTCCATTACATAACAATTCTGTCTTCAAATTAAGCTTGCTTGGAAAGCAATACCATCAGCTGGAGGAGGAGGAGGAAGGGAGGGGACAAAAGAAGAAACCCAGCCAAGCAGCAGAAAACCCACCCAGGCCATCCATTCCGACTGCATCTCAGGGTGCCCTGAAGGTAGTGGGAGGAGGTAGCGGTGGCAGCAACAGCAGGAGCTTCTGGAGCTGTGGATGGGATGGGAGATGGAACGTTGGGGGGGGGCAGCGAGGGTCTTCTCACCAAGCACTCCCCAGCACTGCACTTTGCAGCCTTCCCGGTACTTGCAGAGGAAGAAGCCACCACCACACCAATGCCGCTCGCACAGCTGGGAGGCGAGCCCTGGCCGGACATGGAGTTGGTGGATATGGAATTGGGCATGGCAGAGGGGAGCCAGCCAGAAGTAGGCGGGGGAGACCAGGGTGTGGGTGGCTGTCCTGGTTTAGGGTCCCTGCTAGGCAACCTCGCTTGCCTGTGCCTTGCTTCTGTTTCAGGAGGTGGGCAGAGAAGCAGTTGTCCCCCGCGGGGGCTTGTCCAGGTTGGGTAACTGAGGCATCCTTCATTGATGGTGCGTCAGCGGGAGAGAGAGAGAGAAGGGAAGGTAGTCTCTTCCCCCCCCCCCCCCCGGGGGGGGGGCTGGGCTAGCAGGACGATGGATCAATCTGCCAGAAAAGGTGACTGGGTGATTCCATAACACCACCTCCTCATAAACACACACACACACACACACACACACACACACACACACACACACAGAGAGAGAGAGAGAGAGAGAGAGAGAGAGAGAGAAAGAGAGAGAGAGAGAGAGAGAGAGAGAGAGAGAGACCCCTTCAAGATCCCTTAAGCTGATGGTATGGGTACTGCAAGGAGTGCCTCTGGGGTACAAAGGATAAACTTGAATTTCAGCTGCTTCCCCACCTCCACCCTGCCCCATCCCCAAATCCTCGTGGCACAGTGGTTAAATGCCTGTACTGCAGGTAAAACTGTGCTCACGACCTGGGTTCAATCCCTGGTAGCAGGCTCAAGGTTCACTCAGCCTTCCATCCTTCCGAGGTCGGTAAAATGAGTACCAAGCTTGCTGGGGGGGGGGGGCAATGTGTAGCCTGCACACTGTAATTAAAATTGTAAACCACCCAGAGACTACTTGTAGTGGTATGGGGCGGTATATAAGCCGAACACTTTACCTAGGAATCCCTGAAAAGGGTTACCGTAAATCGGAACTGACATATTTATTTTATTTATTTATTAGATTTTTATACTGCACCCTCTAGCCCAAAGGCTACTCTGGGCAGTTTATAACACTAAGAAAATACACAAATTATAAACAATAAATACAAACTAATACAAGGTTATAAAACATCATGATGATCAGGATCATCTATAACAAAATAGAGTTGAGCTAACAAAATAAATGAAAGAAATCAAACAAAAAAGCAAGAAAACATAGCAAGAGTTGTGGAAAGAAGTTTCCAGATACTGTAATGTAAGAATTAAGTTTCTAGGAAAGCTACCCTAAACAACCATGTTTTCAGCCACCTTTTGTAAGTTTTAAGTGAGGATGCCCAACATATTTCAAGGGGCAGTTTGTTCCATTGCTGAGGGGCAGTCAACTAGAAGCCCTGATTTCTAGTTGTTTTACAGGCCTTCCTTGGTGTAGGCACCCTCAAGTGCCCAGCTTGGGAAGAATGGGTGATCCAGGCCATTCTCTTTGGGAAAAGCTGCTCTGACAGATAGGTAAAAAGTTAAAAGCCCCCCCCCCTCCGCACGTGTGCTAGTTGTGTATGACTCTATGGGCGGTGCTCATCTCTGTTTCCAAGCCAAAGAGCCGGTGTTGTGCAAGTCCATGGCCATGTGGCCGGCATGGCTGTACACATTTCTGTGCACGGAACATTGTTACCTTCCCACTTTTTATGGTAGTACCTATTTATCTACTTGTATTTACATGCTGCCACACTGCTAGATTGGCAGGAGCTGGGGTTAACAGTGGATGCTCGCTCCACTGCATAGCACCTGGGATTCGAACCAGCAAGCTGCCAACTTTGCAGCCAACAGTCTCAGTAATGTAGCCCTCTGAGCCACCACATCCCTCTGACAGATAACAAGGTTCCAAACCAAACCAATTAGGGCTCTGTATATTAACATTAAAACCTTGAAGTCAATGTGGAAGTGTATTGGTAGCCAATGCAGAGTGGTCAGAACAGGGGTAATATGATTATATCTTTAAGGCGGTTACTTCATGTCCATCTTTGTTCTGCGACTAGTGTTGCATCGTGACAGCGTTGGTTGCGATCTCATGATTTTGTCCCTATTTCAGTGTTCCCATGGCCATGATAACTTGTCTGGTAACAAGTATTACCTCATGGTCTTGTATTGTGACAAACACAGCATTTGTCTAGCTTCCTTTTTACCTTTTTTTTTTGGGGGGGGGGGCTTAAAAACTTTTTCAGTATTTCAAATTAATGGTGATCAGGGTTTCATATGCCAATGCCGTAGAGTCAAATGGAAAAAAATACCTGGACACAGTTTTCTGAGAGAAACGAATGTATTGTTGTGTGACAGTCGTTACTACATGGTGTCTTGGCTTGGAACAGAAAGCGGGAAACCCTATCCCAGCATCAGGTACAGGATTGTCACACTTAGCATCCATTCCGGGGGTGTGGTCGAGACAAATTTCAGTAGTTGCGTGATGGATGTGCAGTAACACTTTTTTGTACTGCTCTGAAGCGCAACACTAACAGAGACAAAATGGATGTGAAGTAACCGCCTTAGTCTCAGTTAGTAATCTGGCTACTGTATTCTGCACTAGCTGCAGCTTCTGCACTAACCTCATAGGCCATCCCACACAGAGTGCACTGCAGTAGTGCAATCTACTTGAGGGCAGATGGTTAATACTCTGTGCTGGCAACAGTCCCATGAAAATGGCCTCTTAAAAGAAGCCCTGACTGTATCTCAACTAGGATCACCCTTTATTTGTAGCCTGTGAAATAAAATACATGGCAGATATTTGAGACAGCAGTTTCCATGTGCCCAAAGAGCTAGGTCCAAATGAAGTCTCTTGACATTAGGTATTAATTGTAAGCAATGGAATAAGTTAGTGGTCTGAATTAATTGCAAATAAGTTCCTTTATTGCACCGGGAGCTAAATATAACCCAGTTTAGTGTGTGAGGATCTCCAGTTTGGATACACTGGCTTTTCATCAACAAAATTCTTGGCAATGTTCTTTTGCTGAGTCTTTCTTAACCAGCCTGTAATGTCCAAATGATGATAGCAGGAGGCAATGACAGATGGTGGAGCCAATAATGTTCTTCAATGGAAGCCTGAATCGATGTAGGCCTGCAAACTGGAACATTTGGTGACTCCAGTTTTGCAAATTAAAACCAGTACAGGTTTTAATCTGCACTTCACATAAGTTATTCAAGCTGTTACTGCTAAAATAGGTTCTGCACTTTGGATAATTTCTGTAAAACTCAGACTAAAATTTGAGGTGGGCTCACAGCCCCTCCAAAATGGGAATCACCAGCTAGCCTGGCTGCAAGATGTATGAAAGCCCCTTTGGGTCACTTACTCTGAAGGAGCATAGGATATCCAGGAAGTAAAGTATATCAAAATAAAGTGAGGATAAATGAGCACCTGGGGACTTGTCAGTTGTCATGTAATAGGTATGGGAGATAAAAATGGCTTGCCATTAACGATATTGGATTGCTTATATAAGATGGCTTCTATGCTCCAGCTGAAACTAGCTGACTCTTTTGCTTCATGTGCATTATTCCAATGAGGAGAGACAAGGCCACAGAAGACATGTGTTAATCTGTAACCAAGTAAAATGTCAAAGCTAGGCAACTATGTACCAGGCTTGGAAATGAATGCATATCCCCTTGTGACACCATTTTTAAAACAATCTTCCTCATTAACCATCTACATGCACCTGCAGGAGGCAGGATAAACAATCACCAGCAGTCCCTTCTGTCCTAAATAGTCTGTGACAAAATAAGATACATGCTTCTTGGTTAACATAACATATTATTTAGCTGCTGATGAAACTGTATTAGTTTTCTGACATGGGATAATGGAACATCATGTACGGATACCCCTCACCCCGAAGGCTGGAGATAAGGTTGAAGGGTTTTTACTCGGAATAATAGGAAATAATCTGAATAATGCGTTGCTCAGCTATAAACCAGAAACCTTTCTTACCTTACACTGGTGGGAACAGTGCAAAGCATATTTATAACTACCTAAGGTAAAAACAAAATGTTCCCAACTCTCTCCAGACACTTCAGAATTAATAACAGCTGGAAGCTCGAACAGAGCTAGCTTTCCATTTCTAATGCACAGCTCAGCACTGAAAGGGGACAGGATGCTAAGTTTATCCCTCATTTATCTTTCTGTCCCTGCTGTCTTTTTATCTCCATCCGTCTGCCCCTCCTTTGTGCAAAGGGAGAAAGTACACAGCATGGCTGAGAATAACAACAACAATTCTGATTCCTGAAATGATGGTGAGCCTCCAAGTTGGGTCTAACCTGAGAAATGTGGACCTCTCTCTCTATGTATTAAAAAGCACCTTTTAAAAACACTAGTTTCTTCATTAAAGATGCAGAAAGATTATTATCAGAGTCAGCCATTGAGATTTGTCTCTGAGTTAAGTTTCTGGAACTGAATAGGAATTTGCCTTTCAAAGCAAAGTATATTTAGAGAGAGAGAGAGCGAGAGCTGTGATCCAAAGTAGATTTGGGGAAAATGTCATGCACAAACTCAAAAAATATCAGTATGTCCAGTATCTAAATAGGAGTTGTGCTTCTGGATCCTTCCTGAATCTGGTCATAGATAGGGAAGTAGGGAGGACAAACCTCAGGAACTGCATTTGCTCTGTTGATCCTGCCTCAACTTATGGAGCCAAGTCTTCCGAGAGCTTAGAAATTTTACATTTTCAGACTGTAATTAATAAGCTGCACTTTCATAATGTGCCCAGTGGGGGTCATCCCATTTTCTTTCTGACAACTACTAGTTGTCCATTTGAAAGAACTGTTGTAAATATAGCAGAGTAAGTTCAGTACAGATATATGGGTGTGGGTGTGTGATTGTCGCTGTAGAGTCACCATGAACTGCTTGATAGCTCAATGGGCACTCTAGATGTTTTAGACCACAACTCCTAGAATTCCAAGCCTAGATTGCTAATGACAAAGGACTGTGGGCGTTGTGGTCCAAAACACCTGGAGTGCTGAAGGTTCACCACCACTGCCCTATGAGGATGATCTCTGTCTTGTCCAGGTTGAGCTTGAGCCTATTGGCCCAGGTCCACATCAGTGCAAAGGCCACATGCTGTTGGAGAACACTCACTGCAGAAGTGGAAAAGAAGAGATAGAATGGGGTGTCATCTGCCTACTGATGACCTACCCCAGCAGCTTCATATGGATGTTAAAGAGCACAGTGGAACCTGGTGGCCCTTGAGGGAACCAAGAGTACATGGTGACATACACTCACCAGTTGTACACAAAGGTTCAAAATGTCGTTCCAAATTTGTCCATCATAACAGCACATAACTCTTTCTTTGGTTCCCAGAAGGAATATGCTGGTAATGAGGAAGGATAACAATTCTGGACATTATTGCTAGCCTGGGGACATGAAAAAGAAGGATGATCTCTCACATAAAAGGCTAATTATTCTGAGTCAACTTTCCAGTGCATGTGTAATTGTATAATGAGCAATGCCACATGAGAAAATGTTAAAGAAAGGGTGTGTTTGGAAAAAATCTGGGTTATTCCACATCAAATTAGGAGGCAGAAAGCAGCCAATATGATAGGCTGTCAGCATATCACCTCTAGTAGTTTAGGACTGTCTGCTCCCCCACACACCTTGATAAATTGTTAGAATAGGTCAGTCAGCTGCTCCCTGTAACATCACCGGGAGCTTAAATGTCAGTGATTAAGCGTTTCCATGGAGATCCCTCTACGTTCCACAAATGGCCCATTATTTACGCCCACACTCCTCAGTGTAAGTGATAATGACAGTGTGTTTTGTTGTGCCCTGTGATATCAGAAGCAGGTGGAACGCACGAGCTATGAAAGGCAGTGTCAGAGAACAGGGGCAAGACCTATTAAGAGCAAACCTGTGGCTTGATTTGTGGCCCTGGAAGGGTGGACAGGTTTACCACTATCGATCTTTAAAGACAGGCAGCTCCCTAATTTAGGGATGAATCACAGCCACAGGGTGTCAAGCAAAATAAATTCTCCCAAGAAAACAGGTTGTAACACATTGGCTCTGCAGTATCGGAAGGGAATGTGGTTAAATGGGATTACATAACATAGAGGACATTCAGCTTGCTGAAAAATTATATTAAAATTTTGATGAAACAGGTACTGTTGTTCAAGGAGTCCACTAAGACTGTTCCAGTTGTCTGGAACAGGCACAGTGGTAGTCCTAGGAAAGTAGATTTTCTGTGTCCCACATGTAACTTAAAAGTGGTAGCTTCCAGTTCTACAAGTCTGGATATACTACGGTTGAATTTGTTCCCAGAGCTGGATCTTGTGTAGCCAAAACAGTGCCATCCATAATGCAAAATATGGTTTTAATACTTGAATTTGCTGTGGCTTTTAGCTGGAATGGTTTTTAAAATTGATGTTGATAGATGCCTTGGGCCCTGCAAGGGAGAAAGGTAATATATACATTAATTTAATAAATAAAAACAATTTATAAGATGGAGGCAAAAACAGTTTGGGAGGGACTTTCAGTTTTTCAGAAATAAAAAAAAGAAAAAGTATCTTTTTTTCTTGAGTGGTGGAGCATCTTAAAGGATTAGGACCTGAAAGAGCTTGGTTTAGAAAGATTTTTTTAAAGTGGGAGGGAATAACCAAAATAATTCCAAAGCTTCCCAATGTGTTTAAGCACTATTATAGCTGTATTTTAAAGGACATATCTCTTTGCATTCTGATTTCTCTAAAGTAGCAGAATAGTTACTATTAGAGATGGGCACGAAATGAGCGATTTTTCGTTTTGTTTTCATTTTTTCATTTCGTTACGTAACGAAATGAAAAACGAATTTTGAGTCCAAAATTAAATGAAACAACCCGAAACATGAAAAATTTTGTCGACACCTTCGTTTTCGTTACGGCAAATACATTGCATTGTGCTAAACGGTAACAAAACAGCAATTTTTTTGTTTTTGTTTTCGTTTTTCATTTCGTTACGTAACAAAACGAAAACGATTTTTTTTGCAAAAAACCTCACGAAAACGGAAACGAACCGAAACGGACCCCTAAACGTCCAAATGACAAACGAAACACCATTTTTTGGAGTCGTGCCCATCTCTAGTTACTATTATAAAAATCTTGATTCCAGCAAAGCATTCAGGTATGGTCTAATTCCAGCAGAGCATTCAGGTATGGAGCAGTAGATGGATGGGGAAATGCTCTAGACCAGTGGTGGCCAAATTTCGGCCCTCCAAATGTTTTGGACCACAACTTCCAGAATTCCAAGCCTGTATTGCCAATGATGAAGGACTGTGTGAGTTGTGGTCCAAAACTTCTGGAGGACCGAAGTTTGGCCACCACTGGTCTAGAGCATTTCCCCATCCATCTCACTGTCAACCCAAGACTGTAAGGTAGCAGCATGTGTTAGGACTTGAACAATACACTGGTCCTCCTCCACCATTTTGGGATGCCACTTACATCTGTTATTAACTAGAGGTTACCCTTATAATAACAGGACCGAAGTTGTCTTCTTCTGTTGTTGCAGTTGTAGGAAATGTAGTTTTACCATCAGCATTACAAAGAGGAATCCATTTGATATGTACATCTCTCTTTCTGCCAAAGTGGCGGAGGGGGAAGTCCTTAAGGCAGCCCAGAGTATACATTATAGCAAAGACAGCATACCAGGCATGACCAAAATTCGGCCCTCCTGATGTTTTGGACCATAGCTCCCAGCCTCTATTCCCAATGGCAAACGACTGTGGGAGTTGTGGTCCAAAACATCTGGAGGACCGAAGTTTGGACATGCCTGCAGTATACGGTATATGTGGCCATCCAGTTCCCATACCATTATCCTTGCTTATATGGATGATATAGCTGAATGAGTTAGGTATCCAACGCTGAAGCCAGGGGTTGGGCGTTTGATTTCTCATGGTGCCTTCTAGGAGAGGAGCCAGCCTGCATGGCCTTGAGCAAGCTGGGAGGCCCAGAAGAAGGCAATGATAAAATATTTCTGAGTATGAACATTGAAAACCTACTTAGAAGACCTTGACAAGGATTGCCATGGCAGAACTGACTTAATGGCACTCAGTTACACTATAATTATATATGAATGATATGTTTTTATATTGAGCGCTTGTGTAATATCTCTGTTACATTTGCAGGTAATTGTGGGGGGAAATCTCTGCTGATTAAGCCTGCTCATGGGTTAAAAAAATTACCTGCTTCCATATGGAACATTCCTATTACATTGATGGGAAGTTCTTCCATTCTAATTGCAAAAGCTCTATTATTCCTTATCTCTCTTGTAAGCTCGTTAGGAAGAGAAGGCGTCAGGCTGCTCCAGGAATACAGCACACGGCAACAAATGTATCACCTCCTGTCTGTATCCAGAGTCTCATATGGATGCTGCAGTACCATCATATCCCTTATATGTGACTGCTGCTGAATCAGGGGGGGGGACTCAGAATTTCTCACCAAACAAATGCACTATATCCTAGGAACTGCAAAGACTTGTACATTTTTTCTTTTTTTTCTTTTTTCTTTTTGGCAAAGTTCAACGATGGCCATTGTGAATAAATTTCATCTCCCCCGCCCAGTTCTGCAGTTTAAATCCAGGTCTAATTATTCACCTAACAGCTGGGCAAGAGCCATGTTCTCTGACTCAATTCCTAGAATTGTCGTTCTGTACGCTGGCATTTCTGGGAATGGCACTGCAGTGCTATAAACTATGATTTAGTGTTCTCTTTAAATGAAATCCTTCCCGGAAGCCTGGCTTAACCCTCAGAAGATGCATCTATCAAATGTTCAAAAGTTGCTCATATTTAATCTGCTAATGTTACTTTTTTTTTAAAGTTCTGGAACACAGAAGCTCTGCTGGTGAGGGTAGCAGCTGCCTACTCTCATCATCATGATAGCCATCTCATCCAACTGAGCTGCGGATGCCAGATGCGATCAGGGTTGCCCTTCAGTTATAGGCTGTGAGATTGTGTTCAAAATGTCTGGGCTCCCTTTCATTTAATCTGCAATGGGTACCAGGCAGATCTGTTCTCAAAACAGTTGTTTAATGAATTACCTTTGTATTGTCTGTAAACTGAATCTGCATATTCTGTGAACCAGGTTAACAATTATTATCAACCCACCTATAAAATATATTTTGTCCCCAGGCTCAAGGGCAGAATAATATACAAGGAAGTTTGGGCATCCAGTGCAGTGTAGGCAATAAGGTCACAGACTCAGACTCTTGGCCCTGAAAAGGCATAGAATCATAGAATAATAGAGTTGGAAGAGACCTCAAGGGCTATCCAGTCCAACCCCCTGCTATGCAGAAACCCCATCAAAGTACTCCCAATAGATGGCCATCCAGCCTCTGCTTAAAAACCTCCAAAGAAGGAGACTCCACCGCCCTCCTTTGTGGCAGCTTGTTTCACTGCCGAACAGCTCTAACCGTCAGGAAGTTCTTCCTAATGTTTAAATTGAATCTCTTTTCCTGTAGTTTGAAACCATTGCTCCAAGTCCTAGTCTCTGAAGCCATGGAAAACAAACCAGTCCCCTCCTCAATATGACATCCTCTCAGATATTTAAACATAGTTATTATATCCCCTCTCAGCCTTCTTCTTGTAAGGCTAAACATTTCCAGCTTCTTAAGCCACTCCTGATAAGACATGTCTTCCAGAAGACAATGAGAATCTGGCTGCCATCATCTCCCTGCCATTATTCTTTGTTCACTGCATGGGAGCAGCAGTGGCAGTTTTGGCTGAGTTCAGCAAACAGGAGGAGGAGGAGGAGGCAATGTAGAGCCTGAAAGACAATGAGAAGGTGACATTAGAACAGAGAGGAATGGCTGGTTTGACAATGCAAAACAGTGGTTACCAGGTACCCATACTTTTATTTAAATCAAGGGAGATGAAATACTATAACCAAGCCACATACCAATTTGGATTCCTATCAGTAACCCTAACCAGGCATATATAATGATTTCATTTTGCATTTAGGTAGTGTACTGAAAAACAACAATTTTGATCTGCAGACTCTGCATGTTGAAATGTGTTCCTTTTATCATGTGCCTTTATTTTATTGATTGCACTAGAGAATAACAAGAAAGACAGTAGTAAAAGACAAAAAGCTTCAGAACTGGATTTCAAGAGGTGCATTTTTAATAACATGTGGATACAGTCGTCCCCACCATTTCGTGTTGCATTTAAAGCGGTCCCAGTATATTGCAAGACCACACTACATGAAACAAAGGGTTCCTGGGGCAAGCTGCACAGGGCCTGCACTTAACCCAGGCCTGATGCTGCCCCAGATGGGTCTTCAATGTGCTTCCCAAGCCTGTTGGAGGCACCAGAAGTGGTTTCCGGTAAACCGGAAGTGCCTTCTGGATCATCCAAAACCACTTTTGGGGCCTCCGACAAGCTTCCTCGACTTGTTGGAGGCCCCAGAAGTGGTTTCTTTCTAGGGAGGGAAACTGAAGAATTAAGCCAGATAAAAATAACCAGGGAGGAGGTCCTTGCATGTCTTGTTAAACTAAATACTAACAAATAACTGTGACCAGATGGCCTCCATCCACAGGTTCTAAAGGAACTTAAAGATGAAATTTCTGAGACCCTAGACAAAATATATAAACCTCCCCTCAAATCAAGTGTTGTGCCTGATGACTGGAAGGTAGAGAATGTAACATCAATCCTAAAAAATAAAATTAATAGGCACATAGAAGAACAGGTGCTGCTGAAGGAGAGCCAACATGGCTTCTGCAAGGGCAAATCATGCCTCACTAATCTGTTGGATTTTTTTGAGAGTGTCAACAAGCATGTGGATAAGGGAGATCCAGTTGACATTGTTTATCTGGACTTTCAAAAGGCTTTAGATAAGGTCCTGCATCAAAGGCTCTTGAATAAACTTGCTAGTCATGGAATCAAGGGACAGGTCTTGTCCTGGATCAGCAAATGGCTAAGGGACAGGAAACAGATGGTAGCACTAAATGGACACTTTTCCAAGTGGAGGTCCCCCAAGATTCAGTACTGGAACCCCTGCTTTTCAACTTCTTCATACATGATCTAGAAGTCAGAGTAAATAGCAAGGTAGCCAAATTTGCTGATGACACTAAATTATACAGGGTAGTAGAAACTGAGAGAGATTGTGAGGAGGTCCAGAGAGATCTCTTGACACTGGGAAAGTGGGCAAACCAATGGTAAATGAGCTTCAACATTAGTAAGTGCAGAGTGATGCACGTTGGGGCAAAAAAACCCAATTACATTTATAAACTGATGGGGTCTGAACTCTGTGCAACAAACCAAGGGACCTTGGTGTCCTGTGAATGAGGTAGTAGCTGCAAAGTGTTTCTTGGGTTTGGATAACCCAGGGGAAGGGCACTCATGTATGTTTGCTGGTGTGTGTGTGCAATTTGCCTTTATTCAGCAGCATCTGATTAATATCAGCCTGCAACTAGGTTTTTATTTTTATATTTTTGACAGGCTGCTTCCCACCATTCACTGACTAGAGAGAAGTCTGTTAGAAAAGCCATTGTTTTTGGGCGGAAACAGGGGATATTATGAACAGCTGGATGAAATTTAAGAGGTGACAGTCACGGAAATACAATGTGTATAACTCTGCCGTGCAAAGTGACTGATGCTGAACCCAGGCAGATAAACAGAGTGCTTCGGTGAAAATGTTTTCCATATGCAGACTTAGGGTTTTCTTTCCTTGGGGTAAACATTGATTATTTGCCTATCACTGTAAGAGGAATAAAGCTTCCCCCCCTTTTTTTTTACAGTATTTCTTGAAAAGGCCCTGCAGTAATGGATGTGAATAAGAACACTGGTGCGTCAACTCATAGGAGGATTCTTCCAGCTATACAGTAAAGCTCGGCAGTTTCTCAGGCAATGTCGGACCAGGGCAAGGCAAGCCTTTGCTTCTGGTCTCAGAAACAACTGCAAAGTCTTGTGATATCTTAATAAGAACATAAGAAGAGCCATGCTGGATCAGGCCAAAGGCCCATCTAGTACAGCTTCCTGTAGCTCACAGTGGCCTCACTAAATATGTCCTGGAGCGCACAAGGCTAGATATCTGTCTCTTCATACCATTCCCCTGCATCTGGTCCTTGAAGTACCCTGGTTTAAACCTAGAGATTACACATCTCCTTCATGGTTTGTAACCTGTGATGGACTTCTCCTCCAGGAATCTGTCCAATCCCCTTTTGAAGGTATCCAGGCTAGATGCCATCACCACATCTTGTGGCAGGGATTTCCACAGACTAACAACATACTGTGTAAAAAAATATTTTCTTTCGTCTTTCTTTTACCTTAAATGCTGAAGCTTTGCCTGGCTTAAGGTTTTGTAAACTGCAGGTGACCTTTTCACATGCCATCTTTAGTCTTCAAAGAGCTACAAAATTTGTCAGTGTTCTTTCTGCAGTAACATGACTATCCCTTGCCAGTGTCTAACTCATTTCAAGCATACCATCCTCCTCATCCAGATCTGGAAGACCAAGTCAAACGTGTGTATGTGTGGGGATGGAGTAAGATGTAAATAAGCACAATTTGTAACACCACACTTAATATTTCCTAATCTAAAGATATGTCTACTCTAAGGCATGACTCAGTGGTAACTTTCAATTCCCTGGCTTTGTGTTGCCTTAGAAAACATATACAGTAGTTATATACCATAAGTGGCTTCCAAATTAGGGTGTCCCTAATAGGGTTCTCAAGGTATACAAATGGTACAAGGAATGGTTTGCCATTCATCAGTGTGTTTTCATGGCATAGAAGAGCTTTGAACCTAGGTCTCCTAAATCTTTGTCCAACCATCTCTATAATATTAGAAAGCCATAACTGTAGTTTCAAGTGGGCTTTTTTTAAAAAATTGAATATTGGTGCTATAGCTATGTATATGCATTGCAACAGATTGCTCTTAATAACAACTTGGAAAAGTTACTTTTTTGTATTGTAGCTGTCACAATCCCACAAAAAGCTTAATCAAGGGCCATGCTGACTGGGGGATTTTGGTAATTATTTAGAAAAAAGTAACATTCCAAGATCTGAATATGACTCTGGACATATTTTCTAAATATGCCCAAAACTCTATCTAGCCCGAATTTCTGAATATAACTCAACTGCTACTGGTCAATGAAAGGATTGAAATAACCTTATACAATGGAAACTCCAATTACAAAATTAATGTGTTCCAAATGCATTTTCTTAACTTGAAATTTTCTTATCTTGAAATGTGATTTACCATAAGAATGCACTGGATTAATTCAATCCGGAGGCAAGAAAAGAGACAACAACACCCATTTTTGCGTGTGCAAAAACACCCGCTTTTATGTGTGCAAAAACATGTACAGTGTTCATGTCATTAAAATGCACTGAACTGTTCTGTAGCATGTTCAAAAATCTAATGTGTGCTGTTTGAAATGTTTATTCTGGATCAGTCTTGTCCCTATACAGTGTGCATGTCTTTAAAGTACACTTTATAAAGAGTTTTACACACACAAAATTTGGTGTTTTGTCTTTTTTCTAGCCTCTGGAATGAATTAATCAGTTTCCAATGCATTCCTATGGGAAATTGCATTTTGAGATTAGATTTTTTTTTCATAACTCACATTTTCCCTATACCCACAGATTTCTATTCATTACTTGAATTTTTCATAACTTGGGGCATTTGTAACTCGAGGTACCATTGTATCAATGTTTAATATGCAATGAATTTATCATGGTGCATTGCAGATTTTTGACCTACTTAATTGTCCACAAAAACATAAAAACCCAATCTAACTATTGCAAAAATGTCCAAATACATAGGTTCCAACCTTACTGAGTTCAAAACATATTAGAGGGCTACTGATACTATATCTGGTGATCTTGATGGTAATGTGTCGTTTTTTGTCTAATACCAGGGCAACGTTTACTATCTATGAATGTGTCAACACACATCCAGATACTAAGTTAAAAGAGGGAAAGGAATCAAATATGACTAAGCTGAGGCCATAGTACTCTGGGCAGATCATGAGATTACAACACTAATTGAAAAAAAAAACCCATAAATACTAGGGGTGGGGTGGGGATTGATGGCAAAGGGAAAAGAGGAAGACCAAATCAAAGATGTATTGATTCAGTATAAGAAACCATGGCCTTGAGTTTGCAAAATCTGATCAAGGATGTTGATTACAGAGCAGGCCACTAATTCATAATGTTGTCATGCGTCAGAAGCTAGATGATGGTGAATAAGAACAGTTATAACAAATGAAGTGGTGTGTGGTTCCGCATACTCTTATAATTTTTATGTAAACAAATAGTTTCTTGTTTAGGAAAATTGTGCTTATAAACTATGTTATTCCTTAACTCTAAAAAGTCCTTGTGGTGTTGGTGGACTTGGTACATATCCTGAAGTAAAAGGCTTTTCTGTGCTTGAATTGTATTTATAAATTTAGAGTGGATTTAACAGCAAGTCAGCAAAACTAAATGTAGCAACAAACCTGCTTCAGAATTTTCATTTTGCAGTAGTGGACAAGTAATACTGCTTACAATGCAAGCTGGGTGGTGGGATACTACTAAGCAGTGATCTCATTTCTGTGGGTGCATTCCTTTGCTTGTCTCTAAGGCAGATGGGGATTTAACACCTGTTTTTATTTCCTAAGGAACTTAATACTTGAGAATTCTCAACAAAATGCATCGGATTCAGTTCCTCTAAGCTTTGTTGCCTAAAGGTGCATCCAGTTTGGCAGACAATTTGCTACTGGTATTTAGTCAAGAAGTAGGGCTCAGGGAAAAGTACTTAGTGAATCAGGGAATGACAACTCAAGTCTACACCACAAACAAAAGAAATGAGAAAGGGAGAAAGACTGTGAGATAGCGAAGTCCATTGCCCAGTTTAGGTTGGTTGGTTCTAAAATGGACTCTAGACAGTCTCTGCAGATGTCTGGTTAAGCTTGGGCTTCTTAAGATGTTTTGGACTGCAGTTCCTGTCAGCTGCAATCAGCATGGCCAATGGGAAGCATGATGGGAGTTGCTGAACAAGGCATCTTTAAGGCAGGGTCAAGGAAACTTGATCTGATGAATACATTGCTACTAAACAATGCATAAAAAATAAGCTAGTGACCACTCAGGAACATATCTTATGCTTTAGGTATGCAGTTGTATGGAGAAAGCTGCATTAGATTTCGCCGAGACAGAAAACAAGACTGCAATCTGCATTTCCATTGGACTGGGATTCATGGAATTCTCTAAGAGTTCCCCAGGCAGAATTCTGGGTGTTTCAATCCATAAGCATACACTGACAGGGTCTGCCTTTCTGCTCACTTGTAGCAGGGCCTACTTTCAAGGTTGCATGACCTTCTCCAGCCTGTACTTCCTGTTGGTTATTTTTTTTTAAGAAGCTGTTGCAGTGATTTCTGGGAGTGGTTGTCTCATTGCACACCAGTCTCTATAGAACTGTGGTTCCCAACATTGGGTGCCCAGATGTTCTTGGTCTAAAATTCCCAGAAGCCTTCAACCCCAAGGGGTACTGCCCAAGATTTCTGGGCAGTGTGGTCCATGAATATCTGGAGACGCAAGGCTGGGAATCACTGCTATAAAGGGTGCTTTCTGAAGAATTGTTACTGGGACCTGGCCTCCCATTTTTTTTTTAAAAAAGTACACTCCTAATCAAAATTCAGAATCCACATTCCCAGAATGAAGGGGCTTAAGTGCAGCAGGGAAATGGATTATCCAATTACAGAAGACAATCCTTGACCCTTTGCAACTTAAAGGCACTCAGCAGCCAGACTTTAGAAAAGACCTGATGAATATCAATGCCCTGCTTAAGAGAACTGGCATGTGTCCCACACCTGGGCAGTTGGCCATATCCAGTATTTGGCATTCAGAAATATGGATCCTGTCCAGAAGAATGCAATTTACTCTGTGTCCATGGATTACCTTACATAAGCATGTCCTTTGCCTTCTGGAGGGATTTATTTTTGTTTTAATCTTCCATTGAGCAAACAATTGACCTTTGAAAAGTTCAGGGGTGTGTTTGGCTCTCAGGTATGTTGGGGATAAGCTTGGAGGAATTTCTGGAATGCAAATCTCTGGAGATGATTGAAGCCAGTAAGAAAAGGGTCTTTTGTCTTCAAATGTCCACCTCTAGCAGATCTTGCACACACTAGGCAAAGGCAAAATGCAACACCGTGAATAGGAACAGAGATTGGAACAAGTTCTGCAGCGCCTAGAATCCCCAAAATGTGGTCACAGTAGCCGTGGGATTCTAGCAGTTCCAATCTCTATACACAGATGATCCAAGGAGAGCCTTTTCCGAACCTCTGAGCAAGAGTACATTCAGTAGGGAATGGCAGCCCTTCACAGAGCTCTAAAGAGGCAGAGGTGTTTGCCAAGGCTGCATTGCACATAATGCATTGGCACACATTTCCTATCCAAATCAACCCTGGAAAAACTGATTCTCTGAGAGTCAAAACTATAGTAGACACCTGGTTCTGTATTGAGAAAAAGAGTTCCTTTAAGCAATAAAAGGGGCTATTTTGTCCTAACAGAGGCTCTTCTCATCTGCAACTCAAGCAGAGTAGCTTGCTTTGTTTTTTTAAATTGGTCCTGGGAATTGGGGGGAAAAACAGCTTCATTTGCAAGTCTGGCAGCTCAGGTATGATGCTCTGAGGAAATCCTACTCCTGAAGGAAAAAACAGACTGACTGGCTTTTACTTATGACCTGAATGTCTCATGTAATTTGACTGTCTTTCAAGCAAAAGCTCTCTGAGGTGACTGGCCCTCTAATATCACCAGGGAACATCCTCCCACTGTCTAGTTCTCATTTACAATAATGTGGGGTGGGTGGGAATATGAATGATGATTATCTGTAGCCAGGGAGACAGAAAATGGGCATTTTCAAAGAAAGGAACGCACGTGGCCAGGGTGCCTTCAAAATTATGGTCCCCCTGCCTCCTTTGCCCGGCGCTAGGCATGACCGGGGTGGGGGGAGGTTTACTGAGCATTCCACTGCTTTCTTTGGACGTCTTTCCTCAGAGGTTACCTGGCATGGCTCTCTACAAGAACCTATACACTGCCCCTGTACTTAGCTGGTCACGCTGCTTGTTCACATGGCCTAATTCTTTTTGATATGATAGATTGTATTCCTGTGGTACAACATTCTAACAACAACTTCAGTTATAAAGTGAGAATGAGGCATTTGCAATTTATGAGACAGCATGGAAAATAAAGGCAGATTTACGATTTAAATTATTATATTTGTTGTTGTTGTTGTTGTTATTCTTTCCTGCAGTAGTGGGCTTTCCTCAGAATTAAGTGTTAATGCCATTTTGTGTGGAGCTGTTTGCCCCATCCCCCGTTCACCTGTGATACAGTGCATTATAGTGCCATCTAGTGTAGAAATATATTATTAAGGAGGTTAAAAATGTGAGCCATGCTAAATGCCCAGTCCCTTTTAGCTCAGCGGATGATGGCCTTCGCTTGACTTCATTTTTGTCAATGCAGGTATAGTTCTACCTTCTCACTGCTGTCAAAAGAAGAGAATATTGCAGTTCTTTGACTTTTTAAACACAGACTCATTTGCTAATTGTATTTGCACAACCCTCCCATACAATAGATAAATTACAGAATATTGTTCACTTCAATATAGTCATGGTCTTGTGAGCATTATTAACAGTGGACTTGTCACAAGGGACATATAATGAATATTAGGTTTAAGCAGCAAACTATTCTTAAAAATGGGCACTTTCTTCAATAATTTCAAAGGTGTTACTACCCAGACACATTACTGAGAAGGTAAATATTTCAGAACAATATTGTAGATTGTATTTAAATGTGAATATTACAGACATTTACACAGATATTCGGGTTATCAAATGCTCCCACTGTAGATGGGGGCATTATAATTTTATTTGAAAAAGACTTTTTAAAAATTAAAAAAGAAGAAGAAGAGGGGATGTAATACACTTTGTCTTTTTTATTATCTTTCTATTTCATTTTAAAGCCACACATTAAGCATTGTTCTGTGAGAGTCAAATAATGAAACAGAAGATGTTTTAAAAACTCAGATAAACAATAGCAACAGTGTGCAGGTTAAAACCAAAATGAAGGCACCAAGAGAGAAACCTCCAGATTTCATCTTCATATCTATTTATTATCCATATCACATGAGTCATCACTTTACATCAAGTTAAACTGGTTTCTAAATGGTTGCTGAAGTGCTATTGCATGGGCTTTTCTTATTTTTTAACAAATTTTTAACAAAGCATATTTATTTATTTATTTTATTCAAAGGACAAAGGTAAGTGCTAAGGAAGAACATAAAAGCCAGGCCTCCTTGAAGCCAAGCCCCCCCCCCACTGCCTGTCACTTCCCCTGCAAAGAGGGTTCACAAACCTCTCAATAACCTCCAGCATGCAGTCTGACAGTCAGCAGGGGTGTGGAGGCTATCCAATCTTTTTCACTGAGTGCCATATGTACAGTTATTTGCCACTTGGACAAAAATAATGGGTATGTCCACACTGTAAGGAGCTCCAAGAGCTCAGAGAATGACTTTGCTCCCTTGATTCCTTGGTTGCGGACCTGGAGAAGCAGAGGCAGAGACCATAGTGAGACTTCCTGGGACCTTCTGGCATTGTCCCACCCACAGGCAGGCAGCTCTGCAGCTGCTCCGACTGGATGTCTCCAGGCTAGAGGACATCTTTCTGAGTAAGAGGAAAGCCATCCCCTAGTGGGGACCCCTTCTTCAGGAGACAGGCCAGTATCCAGTCACACTGAGGATACTCCTCAAGGGGAGGTGGGAAGGGGGGCTTCCGGTAGTGGGTGATTCGATTGTCAAGAACAAAAAATACCAGAACTAGGGAACATGCACTCAAATTGAGGGTTGGGAGAGTGAGAACAGACAAAACAAAATACTTCCTTACCCAGCAGCTTGTTAATCTGTAGAGCTCCCTGCCACAGGGTGTAGTGTGGTGATGGCCTGGATACCTTCAAAAGGGGATTGGACAGATTCCTGGAGGAAACGTCCATCACAGGTTACAAACCATGATGGAGATGTGTAATCTCCAGGCTTAAAACCAGGGTACTTCAAGAACCAGATGCACGGAAGTGGTACCAGGAGACAGATATCTAGTCTTGTGCGCTCCCAGAGACATTTGGTGGGACCACTGTGAGATACAGGAAACTAAACTAAATGGGCCCTTGGCCTGATTCAGCATGGCTCTTCTTATGTTCTTATGTTCTTACATACTTTCTTAAGTTTCTCTTATGCTATTCCTAAATACAGCAGGTGCTGGAAGCAAGTTCTGTAATCCAATACTGAACAACCATGGTCTTTTTGTCTCTGAAACTCTTTTCTCTCTCCAAATATTAGGCAAACCTGCAATTTCTCTAAGCATATTTTATAACATTGTAAGATGCCCAGAGACATTTGGGTAGTGTGGGCAGCATATAAGTTGAATGAATGAATGAATGAACGAACGAATGAATAGATAAATAATTAAATAAATGCACATTTTTCTTTTTTTTTCTTTTTTAAATCCAAGTCAAGCTGATTTCCTTTTATGGTGACCCTACCCAGGATATCAAGGCAAACTGCTTTCTTCTGGGGGTGCTGTAGGACAGTGTATGTTGTTCAAAGCTACACAGGCTGTCTCTTTTCTTAATTGGGCATGGTGAGGAACTGAACACTGACCCATGGTTCCTCAGTCAGTTGCTGCAACTGGCACCTAAATCTAATTGTTAATCCCAACAAGAATAACCCCCAATGAATCACGACATTTATGATTCACTTCTCGCCCAGCAAATGATCCAACGTGTCTACTGTAGCTGGGACTACCAAATAAAACTGAGTTTGAAAAACATAGGTTCAAGGCAATGTGCCAAAGAATGGAAAGCACAGATATATGACCGAGTATATATAATGAACTGGAGTAGGAACTAGCAAGCCACTCCAGAACTCCTGCCAAGAAAACTCCATGGACGTGGAGTCACAAAGGGTCGGTCACAACTGTAACAACACAACACAAACATATATAATGAAAGTAAAATGTCAATTCAGAATCAACAGTCTTTCAAGGAAAAGAGCAGCAGTTTGTATTAGTCAGATAATATAGAACAACACAGAAGATAAGTTACAATAAAGACTGGACTCTTTTTAGACATTGTAAAATCAATCGGCAAACACCACCAGCTCAGTCAGAATTTGATTTAGTATCTACCAACTTTCTAAGGGATTTGAGGGGGAAAGTTGGGATAAAAGAACACCCATTAGTAGACAACGGGCTATTGGTGATATTTAAAATGAATGTCAAATCCTTCCTTGAAACTGAAATATTGTGGAAAGTAGTTCAAAGATGGTGAAAGACTCTCCCCTCTAGCACAAAGATAATTGAGAGAAGTATGCTTGCTTTTTCATTAACAAGCAATAAGATTTGTTAAATATGTTGTACAGAATGGCAAATGTTAAAATTAATAAGCTGAAAATCTGACAGATCACTGCTTGAAGAGTTGACACACAATAATTGCTTCATTTGTCATGGAAATCTGGAAAACCAAAGTACTGAGCGCTTGGCAATGTTTTTTCTTTCTCTCTCTCTGCAAATTGTAATTTATTCCACACCTGGAAGATGCAGAATGAAAGCCTTTTCTATCAACCACAGGCAATAACCTACCGCATTAAGAACAAATGTCTAGCACCAAGACTGAGAGTCGACTAAAATTATTTCTGTTACCACACTTGAAAGAAAGCATGCAGTTCTTCAAAGGACCATCAGTCACTGCCACTATAAACACAGTTCTGTTCCCTTCAGCAAACCCTACTTTAGGGTTTTTAAAACTTGTTAGGATTTCTTCTTCATATTTATCTGTTTCTTTGAATGGATTTCCAAGAAATGATAAAGTAAAGGTTTCTGTTTTTCATTCCTAATTCCCACAGTGTTTGCTTTCCCCCAATCTATATTCAACATCAATGTTAAATTAACTTTTAAAAACACATTTGAAATCAAAAGTGCTGTGATCAGCTACCATAAAAAGAAAAATTCCAATGCCTTTTACCTGGAGACAGAGCCTGGAGACCAATAATTAGGGCAGGACTTCTTCCTTCTGGGTCTGGATCTAAGGAGGGTATAAGAACTGGCTTACCAACCAGCTTCCCCTGATACGGACTGAGGAAGGTGCTGAAATTTAAGCCAGTAAACAAAAGACTAGCAAATTTGGTTGAGAAGCCTTTTGGTCCCCAAGTTTGTATGGCAGTCTTGTTCTGTTGGGCAGTTGCCCTGGTCCTTTTGGTTCTTCTGATCCTACTACTGCTACACCAACCTGAGAGAGGAGCACCCAAACAAAGCCACCTCTAGCAGTGTCCAAAGACTGGATGACTACAGTGTACCACACACTGAGCCTGGCTTGGTCTATACTCTCACCTGGTTGGCTGCAGAATGATTTAAGGATTGTTTTTCAGCTATTATTTTTGTATTATTGTACAATAACACCCTGCCATTTCGCAGTTCATGACTGCTATACCGTGGGACCACAGTACATGCTGGGGCTCCAGCTGATTAGCGCTGGGGTGACGGAGCAAAACCTTTATTTCCCCACCCCAGCACCAATCAGCTGGAGCGCGCTTCCCCGGGCTGCTGGAAAAACTTTTTAAAAAGCCTTCCCGCAGCTCGTGCAAGGGCCATCCACCACTTGCTGCAGGTGCCATTCCTCCCCCAGCCAGCGCCAGTCAGCTGCTTGGCACTGGCTTGGGGCCAGCGCTCCCCCACAATCTCCATTGAAATGCATTGGCTCAATGCATTCCAATGAAGAAAATTTCTCTATTGAAATGCATTGAGCCAATGCATTTCAATGGAGATGGCCGGGACTGGAACAGATTTTAAAAGGGGCACGTCGCTTCCCCCGTGGGGGCTCAGAGAAGCGGTGTGCCCCTTTTTAAAGCCCTTCCAGTCATGGAGGCAAGCCGTCCCCGCCCCACCGACCTGCACCTGCATATCGCAGATTTTCAGTTATTGTGGGTCGGGTGGGTCACTAACTCCCGCAATAGGTGGAGGGTTACTGCATCTTTTATTCTGCTTCATGACAGACTTTTGCAAAGCAATCACTGATGATATTTGGTGGAAAGTATACATACAAATCTTTAAAATAATGTTGAATGAAATATATTGCCTGGGTGAGCAGTCTGGAATCAGATTCTGGTGTACTCTGGGCCCTTGAGCATCTCTATAAGATGAATGGGAGCTGTATGTCCAGGGATTTTGGCGTGGGATTTCAGGATGTTTCAAAAGCTTGCCCTCAAGAATGTATCAGATGCTGTTAAGAACAGCTAGATTAACACCCTCCTCCTCCAAGACACGTACAAACTTAATCCTATGAAGCAAAGGAACAATATTGTTCAGTACTATTTGAAGGAGAAAGATTCGATATATCCTCTTAAGCTCTAATTTGTCAAGACTCACATCTAAATCCTGGGATTTTGGATAAAGCGAATGAGTTTCTGTTGGTGAAAAATTGAAGTGGGTTTTACTGAGCAGAGGAAAAGTTTTATCAGGAAGAAATATCTCAAAGTTTGGAGACAATCTTCATGGCCAAAGGCTTAATATCTCAAAAATAAAAATAAAAGATATGGATACAAACATGGCACCTGAAAAACTAATTATTATATTTTAATCTGAACTCTCATGGACAAGTTCACTTCTACGGGCATTAAGCTCACATTAAAATATAGTGCTTAGTCTTTAAAGTACTACAGCATTTTGTCTTCTATATAGTATTTTTAATTCTAATTTTGTTTTTGCCTGATGTGCTAACAGACTAATATGGCTGCCTCTTCTAAAACAAGAGGTAAAGTTAGTTTTGTCAATTTTTCTTCTTCTTCTTCTGAGATTAATGTAGGGTCCATTTAGATAAATCTTTTGTTTTGCACCTCATCGTTTATCCAAGATGTATAATTGTTCACCTAAATGTTGGAAATGTAACTATGACTGTGGAACCTTTTATCATATGTGGTGGACTTGTAAAGAAGCAAAGGCGTACTGGAACATGGTAAAACTTTTCTTAGAAAGATCTTTGAAAATTAAGATAGAGCTTAGACCAGAACTATTCTTGTTAAATATAGTAGATATAAATATTTCCTATGACCAGAGATATGTACTTCATCATGTAATTGTTGCTGCAAGAATATTGTATGCGAAACTTTGGAAGCAACCAAACACGCCAACAGAGAAGGATTTCCACGGAAAGATAAGAGGATGTATCGAAATTGATAAACTCTCTGGTTATCTAAAGGGAGACTACGACGAGATCTTTCGGGAAAGATGGCAAGAAGTAACAAATTCATTAGTATTGTGATAACATTTGGCAATTCTAGTAATATGTTAAATTACTATTTCTATTTTGCTTGATATACTCAATGTAAATTTTAAAAATTGTACCCCCCTTTTTTTCTTTTTTCCCCCCTCACCCATACTTTTTTTCCTTGTTCCCCCCTTAAAAATCCAATAAAAATCTATAAAGAAAAAAAGAAAAGAAAAAAAAGAGTCATCCCCCAGTTTGAGTCCATATAGATTTCACACCAGCAGAACTCTAGAACCCTAACAGATATTTCAAACAGACTTCCACATATGTAATTTTAGTTAGTATATTTTTCTAATATTGACGTTCGCTAAATACAAGTATCTTGGCTTTTGTGGTTTGATTCACTTTTATTTGTGCTTTAATAAAGAAATTGCGATTTGCACGATTAGGTTAAAAGTGAATAGTATGTGATTCCATTCTTGAGTCACGACAGTTTCAGATATCTGCCAAATAAATTAATAAACTTTTTCCCAAATGGCAAAAGGAAGGTGGAATTCCTGAGAGAAAATGATTTGAAGTGCAATCAGTTTTGTAATTAGGATTTCTGGTCTAGTAGCAACCCTCACAGTTTCAAGGTGTCAAAGAAGACACAGCACTTCATGTGAGATTCCAGAGGTATCTTCCTCACCTCTTCCCTTGCTTTCCTTTGCATTTAGAACAATGGAAAGACTGCCACCTGGTGTCTGAGTTTACATCAGCTACTTTTGAAAAAAGCGGTTATCTCTTAATGATGTATAAATATTATAATACTCCCTCCCTCTCCACCTATATACATACAGTACATATGTTCAAGCATGTGCACACACAAGCATATCTGGAGACTGAATCCCTGTGGCCTCTTAGGAGAAGGAAAGGACTTTGGATTAAATTAATTTCTGTGGTCCCCTTAAACTTCTTGGAAGTACAAAGTGGAGAGGGAAAACTATGGAACACCCTGTCACTGTTGTGAATGAAAATGTACGACTTTAAGCAATGGACGGTATACAGTGCTGTCTTCTATTCACCTTAGTGTCTTTAGTGGGACTTATCCCTAGGTTGGACATTTGCTAGATCAATAGCTCAGTGGTTTAGGTATCTGTGGTATCTGAGGACTGTATTTGCGGACCAAGCTGTTGATCTGGCAATGACTATTGATTTACCTGTTGACATTCTGTTCCCCTCCTAGGAAGCATTGTTCTGCAAACAATAACAATGATTGGTGCTGAATTATATAATTGTCCCTGTTTTGTAGCCATGGTATAAATTTATGAATATTTGCCATGTAGTCCCACTCTTTTGTCTGAGAAAGTCGACTTGTCCATGAAAGCTCACAAAAAACAAAAACAAAACAACAACAACAACCAGTTAGTCTTTAAAGGACTACAAACTTTTTTTTCTTCATATTTCTTTTGGCTTTGTCTAGTGTGGTTTGGAGTTTATTTGGATGAGCTTTCCTCAGCAATATTAAACCAAAAAGCAGCACTGTAGCAAAGTATGTGATCAAAAGTATTCTGTTCTGCATAGCGAGCTCAATACATATTAATTAAATTAATTTATTTTATTTATTTTTTGAGTATTTTTACCCTACCCTTCTCCTTGGAAAAGGACCCAAGGCGGCTTATAGTAAGGAGAGACTATACAGTCCATTACAATTAAGACACAATCAGTTTGAGAAACATTGAATTGATAGGTATCTTACAGCATTAGAAGGCAACATTAAAACTAACACTTGAATAACATAGTGTCAATGCAATCACACAAGGAGAGATATAAATGCAAAGTATAAGTGGTTATAAACACAAAGTCTTTGTAGCCATGTATGGTAGATTCATAAAAATACACCATAGGTAGTCCTTCATTCAGGGAAAGCTTGCCTGAAAAGAAGGGTCTTTGGCTGTTTCTGGAAAGACAGCAGAGATGGGGGTGGTCCTGGCCTCCAGTGGGAGGGAGTTCCAGAGTCTGGGTGCAACAGCCAAGAAGGCCCTTTCATGTGTTCCCATGAGACGTACCTGTGAGGGAGGCAGGATGGAGAGAAAGGCCTCTCCTGATTACGTTAGCACCCAAGTCAGTTCATACTGTGAGATTTGATCTTTGAGGTAGCTGGGACCCAGGCCATTTTGTGCTTTGTAGGTTAAGGTTAGCACTTTGAATTGTACCCGATAGCTGATTGGCAGCCAGTGGAGCTGTTTTAGTAGGGTAGTCTCTGTTACCCACCCCAGTCAGCAGTCTGGCTGCTGCATTTTGGACCTGTTGAAGTTTCTTGGGACTTTTCATCTGAAATCATTACAGTAATCCAGTTGGGACGTCACTAGGGCATGTGTCACAACAGCCAGAGCAGGATTCTCCAGGAATGGGCATAACTGGCATACTAGCTTTAATTGTGCAGATGCACTCCTGGCCACAGCTGTGACCTGGGCTTGCTTATGAGGTAAAACAGATTTCACATTGCTGTATATCATCTGGATGAAATGATTTTTATAACCATCTGAGATGAGTAATGCCTGCGACATTCTTCAATAGGGCTCCTGGCTGTACTAACTGATCATTCAAATTACCAGCTGGCTTTCTGAGTGAGCTATAATGAGCAGATAAATGATTGCATAGCCGGAACTTAAATTTGGCCTTGTGAATTGGTCTTAATGAGAAGAAGTTCAGCATGAGATCAGATCATGCCTACTGTATCTTCATCATGCATTAATCTGATATAACTGAAAAATTAGGGTCTGATGAGTTGATGTCACCAGTTCATTAAAGGAAGAAACACCACAAGAATTTCCCAGTGGATAATATTTAAAGGTGAAACCTCTGTAACTTGTGTCATACAAGAAGAATAACTTTTTAACATATCTGCTATTCTTGCTGAATCTTCAGTTGCTTTGAAGTCCATTGAAACTGTCTCTTATAGCAATTCTAACCTTAAGTATTCAGTGATTTAACCAATGGATCTTTTTTTGCACCACTCCAAAATATTTCCTAAAGAAAACAAAGGTAATCTCACTTCCTCCTTCTGAGGCCTTTTCCAACTGTGGCTCCAGACCTAACTCTTGCTCATATGAAACTAGAGAATGCAACAAAATAGAGAGAGGGTGACCTTTCTGGGATTGGGTCAGGCACAGCATTGTAGCACAAGATCTTTCTAAATGAACAAGAGTGTCACTCCACAGTGGAAACTCATCAAAGAATGGACAAACGAGATGTCCCTTGGCAATGAGTTGCACAGTCTGGGAACACCCATTAAGATCTACTTCAGTTTCAACAGCTCCAGACTTTTGAGGTCAGCCTTTTTCATCCAGCTATCAAAAACTGGTCAATATTTAACTATGTATTGATTTACTTAAATTTGCATCCTACTATTTACTGGGCTCCTCCAACTTCTAGACTGACCATGTCAATGTTGACTAGTCAAAGATGAATGCCATGCTTATGTGGGGATTTGAATAGATGCTTCCAGTCCTTTGTCTGATGCTGCATTTTCTCAATGGACCTGCTTCTTGGCACACTTATGAGGGATCTTTCCTCAGCATGCTGCTGTGGACTGTGGTGCTGGCATCATCACAAGGTTTTTTTTATTATGTGTTTTGGATAGCTTCCTGGCTAGATAAAGGCAAGGACAGATCAGTGATGGCTTGTGACTGGAGTTGGGTGGTGATATTCTTGAATTTTGTGGGCTTTCTGCAGCTAAGTATAAGGACTTCAGCAGTGAGGTCCTCCAGTGAGAATGAACTGAGGAAATGAAGACTGCAAGGTCATATTGGGATGGAGAACATACTTGACTCTTGAGATCCAGGGTATATTTGACCCTTAAAAACCAGGAGCCTGAGTCTGCAGATTCTGGAACCTTGGAAGCCTAGGAACCTGAAATATAGAGATGGAGGTTCAGGAGCTAAGTCCAAGGAAAAGGTGAGATGATTTCTCAGCCCTTGAGAGAGAAGAAGACTAGAAGTAAGAGCAAGAGATCTTCTTACATCTAGAATTCTTGTCCCAGAAAAACTTAGGGGCCAGGGCTTGGACTTGGATTCTGACCATCCTAGCAACACCTACAGCTATGTGGTCACAGCTTAAAAATAGCCTTCAGTGGGTTCTGGAAACGGTTAGAAGTAACGTTTCGAACAGCTTCTGTCTTGGCTCTATGTGTATGAATCCCTTTCTGTGGATTGCCTGGACCATCAGTTCTCTGGACTGCTTATTGAACTATGACTTTGTGTAGCCCTACCCAAGTGTCTGCTTTGGTGAGCTGCTTCCTGCTTCATTCTTTCCTTGGTCTGCAATTTCACTAGCATGCTGTTCCACATGCCTCACCCAGTGTGGAACAGAACTGTGAGAGAGGGACTTGTTGGTAAACCTTTTGTGGCATATCAAAAGATTTCATGGAGTTTCGAGGATAGGGTTGAGTGATTTTTTTAAAAAAACAAATAGCTTTAAATATTACAAAAGCTCCTGACTCATCTTCACCCATGAAGAAATGACACATATTTAAAATGAAACAAAGAAAACTTAGTCATAACTTACAAGCATTGATGAATGAGAGAAAGTGGAATTGTTTGATGTATCATAGATGCCCTAAGCACATCCGATCTCGCTTGATTTCGGAAGCTAAGCAGGGTCGGCCCTGGTTAGTACTTGGATGGGCGACCACCAGGGAATAACAGGTGCTGTAGGCGCCTGGAGTAGGAACTGGCAAGCCACTCCAGTACTCCTGCCAAGAAAACTCCATGGACATGGAGTCACGAAGAGTCGGTCACGACTGTAACGACACCACACACACACACACACAGAGAGAGAGAGAGAGAAAGAAAGAAAATGTCATAATGTGTCTATTGTTACAAATTTTAAAAATCTACACTTAAACTCTTGACATGCCAAGCCACCCAACTGATGGGTTAATGAAGCTTATGCTTTTGCGCTCCTTCTTCCCCAGTCCTCTTTTCAGAGAGTCGTGAAGGGACGTATATGGAGAGTGAATGCAGTTTTTATGTTCTTGGCTCAAGTACAAAAATAATTGTGAATCCAGAGGTCAGAGTCATTGGTGTTATTTATTCACTGACTTAACCTATATGCCACATGGAGCAAGCGTGCCGGTCACCTATTCACTGTCTTTCCCCCATTCAAGTGAGTTGTGATGTATTTCTGTTCAGATTCTTAAAATGATTTCTAATTTTGCAACATATAAATTAATCTATATGATCTTATGCAAACCTGTGTCCTCTTTCTTTCGCTTTTTGGTAAGATGTCAGTGGCCACTCTTTGGCACCCCTAGTGTCTTGCTAGCAGTAAAGCTAAAACATGACTTGGTTTTTCTGAGAGATATGAAAGCTATATGCAGCGTTACCAAAATAGAGAAGTATTGTCTGGAAGCTTTTTTGCATTCCCCTTGAAGGGGTTAATGAGGGACTAATGACCATATTAAGAACTGGAGCTGCAGTGGCTTCCGGATCCAATCCTTTCCTCCCCAACACATTTTCAGTGATCTTTTGCTTGCCCTTTTCACTTTGCAACCCCAACAGTAACTGTACGGAACTAATTCTCATTGTTAGTCTGATGAATTATCATGAACAGCTGGTGTTGTAAAGACCTCCTTAATAGCTTTCTAGAAATGAACATCTAAGGAAGGTCAAGGATTAATCCTTCTAAATACATAAATCATACAATGCGTTTGGTGGGATACAACGTCTTTCTTCCCCTGAAATGTCACAGGTCTTGTTGCTCCAGATGCATAAAATAAATTGTGTGCTGGAACACAACCCGAACTCAGTTAACAGCCTAATCTGTGGGAGTATCAGTGGGAGCATTAACGAGGCATGGGAGCATTAACAGCTGAAATAAAAAGAATTCTCAAGTTGCACATTAAGCCACAAACATCTCATTAGGGATGAGATTTATGGACACATAGAATGCAGTGCACACTTTTAGTTAGTGACACCCAAACTGCTGGCCCAAATCTATCACAGAACTTTCAGCATGCTGGCAAATTACTCTGAGTATGTTCTTCCTTTCCAGCCCTTATCTTATCCAAGATAAAATAAGCTGCTCCCAATACAGATGTTCACTTGAATGAATACATAATATTAAGCATCTGTGCTCTTCCACTGGCTTAAGTGCTAGTAATATCTTGCAGATATTCGTAAAAATCGTAGAACAGGAAATTGTATTTATTATTCAGTCAAGTATGTCTAAATGAACACTATGCCAAAAGATTTTAGGGTAGTGTTCAAAGGTCGTAACATTCATTAAACTGTTCATTAAAAATGAAAAACTTGTAGAAGACACTTTGAATCAATTTAACATTTAAAACAAAAAACAGAAAAATTAGAAATCAAATCATGGTGTAACTGAATGCCAAATACTCAAATGAACAGCCAGGTTCTAACATGATACTGTATGAAAAAAATTAATGCAGCATTGATGCCAATTTCAGCTCCTCTGGGGGTCAAAGAGCAGCCCCTACAACAGATCTTAATAATGAGCCAAGGCACACGATGAGAGTTGTTCCCTCAAAGCAACTGAGTTCAGGTTCTTGCTTGAGGGAACCTACACCTGTTCTATCCTCACACTTCCATCCAAACAGACATTGCTGCTTAAACCAGTCCAGATATAATCAGACAAGCAGGTGCATTTTCTGACACTGAATACTGGGCCAGAACATACGTATCACCTCTCAATATGTTTGGGCAAGCTATTCTCCAGGTGATCCCTTCTCTGAGTCATGCCGCCAGTCCTGTCATTCTTGCCCCTAGGTAGAACTTATTTATTTGCCAAGGGACATACACTGATTTGTCTGCCCAAACATCTGTATGCGAATATGCGAGCGATTTGTTGTTATGGTGATATTTTATGATATTGACAAGATTGTGGTACCCTATACTTTTTATGCCCCCTGTAGCTGCCTTGCCAATTTAAGGTGAGAGATGGGTTCAAAATAAATGTAATAAAAATAATGACTAGAAACAGATATACGGTAATATAATTCATCAGTTCGCATTTAAAATAAAATAAAAACTATATGCTTTTTCCTTGCCCACGTATATTGTGAATGCAACATGCACATTTCTTGTGGTGTCATATGTTTTGTTCATATATAATTAGTAGCTGAGTATATGTGTCAAATTTAGATCAAAACAATAGCACACTGGGGGGGAAGTTAATCTCTGCTGCTCCAATACTATGCTGTTTTGTGGTCTTAATCTGATTCTGACCCTGCTGCTTTTACTGTGGTTTTTAACATGTAGGTCAATCTCTCACAGATTTGCATATTTTTACTCTAGAGTCCATCCTACTTTCTACTAGCCTACTGATAATCTTCATATAACTCACTGGACTTGTACAAATTAAGAACTGTTCAATTGTGATTGTTATATTTGCTCCTGGAGTCTTGGAACTACAAGTGAAGGAACTATCACAAAATGTTTCCTGGAGGACTTTCAGTTTAGCTTGTTGTTGTTTAGCCGTTAAGTCATGCCCGACTCTTCATGACCCCATGGACCAGAGCTCACCAGCCCTTCCTCTCTTCCACTGCCTCCCAGAGATTGGTCAAATCCATGTTGGTTGCATCGATGACACCGTCCAACTGTCTCATTCTCTGCTGTCCCCTTTTCCTTTTGCCTTCAGTCTTTCCCATCATCAGGGACTTTTCCAAGGAGTTTCGCATCCCGCCCCAAACTCTCTTGTGTCCTTTTCCCCATGTATAAACTTCCCTCAGCTGTTAACTACAATTTAGTGTCTCTCTTAATTTCCCTTCTCTGACATTTCTCTCTTTTCCTCTCTTCCTCTCTTTTCCAATGTATTTGTTTTTACTCTTTCCCTTCTTTATTTTTGAGTTGCTCCTCCACAGTCCCTCTTCTACCATTTCTCCATTCAGAGCTTGGAACATCAATCGGTTACAGTTAAAAAAATTAAATTGGGAACCTAATTAATTAATGATCAAGTTTCAAATGGGAAACATTTAACCATTATCACCAAGTTAATTGAAGCATCTGTTTATGAACCACAAGCAGAGGGCAGATATTACATTATCTTTTAAGTCACCTATGTTCCAGGCACTAGCAACAATTTTGTTATTTTTCTTCTTCATGTTTATTGATCAATCATTTTATTTTGTATTCCATTTAGAAGGGCAAATTTGTTGGCACCTGTGGGGTGGACAATGATTTCAGCTGCCAGTTGGTCCCTCCATTCCTATACTATGCAAACTAGATGGCTTTTCTTTTGAGACTGGTCACTGGGAGATAATCATTGGCTTTCTTTGTATGTCTAATTGCTCAAGCAATGAGCCTTGCAGGTAGAAATAGCAGGAAACACACCTTACTGTTAATGCCTGCAACCCCATCCATTTCACTTTTGTACATCTTTGCTCCCTTGCTCTTCCTTCATGTCTATCTCCTCTATGGCTTCCCTCACTCATCCCTGTAGGCCTGGATCCTGAACAATGTAAACCTGCCATGGTTCCAATAGCTTTATGATGATAGACCTGGATAACTCAAATTGGGGCTATGCATGTGAGCAATTGTATTTTACCCTTTTGAGGGAAATAGGTATTACTCGCCTTGGATCATCAGCACCCTGATTCTTTTGTACTTCTGCAAAGGCTGGGACACTGCTAATTATTCCCTGTTGCACAGAGGTGGCCCTATCTTTGCTTATCCAAACATACCTTCAGAAAAAAGAGGAACATCAGTGTCTCCTTTTGTCTTTTCTATTTGGATCTCAACACATCTAGACTTCATAAACTGCAAAGAAGCAAGAATATGCCTTTTGGTAGACCCGAAAATATTGAATCAAGGCTGGAAGTAACTTGAATGGCATCCCAATGGTATTTTAGGTCACGGAGGTTAAACTCTTGATACTCAGAGGAATACAAGTAAGGCTCCCATTTTTGTTTTGGAGGATAAGAGGATGGCTTTGAATTCCAAATGCCATCCCCCCCCCCCGTGTGTGTGTAATTAAACTGAAACCAAGCCTCCTGTTTTGAACATTCTTGGATCATTAGTAAGAGAGAACTGCATATTGAGATAAACACTAATAAGGAGCAGAAACATATGGAAGGTGGGATGGAGTTTTGAAAAACATTGACCTTTTAAAAGTTCATTAATATGATAAATATTGCATTTTTGGGTAAAACTGTATAGGTGATATCACTCCAGCTAAAAACATTTGGGGACTGCAGTAATTCTTGTTTATATCCTGATTTAGAAAACCGAGGCCACCATCCTTAGAGAACTCTTCCAGAAGAGCCCATTTAAATTTAATGCAGCTTGTAGTGGAGAAATTATTTGCTCAGATGCTCTGCTATCTGGGATTTTAGCTTGCATGGAGAGTTTCCACACATAGCAGGAAGCTCTGTGCTTCAGACATAGCACTTTTCTTCTG
>JAHTLZ010003307.1:3250676-3300596 GCA_023846285.1 Phrynocephalus versicolor
AACAACAACAACAACAACAACAACAACAACAACAACAACAACAACAAACCAACCGAGGATGTGCAGGGTCAGTACATTTCCTTCCCTGTATATTTATTTCTGCCTAAAATAGAATGCTTGACCAGGGCTATAGACAGCATGAAGAAATGGGTAGATGGGCTGCCAGGTGAGGAAGGAAAGAAACTTTGGAAGAAGATAAGCAGGTGGCATAGACTTTGAGGCAGGCAAACACAAAGCCATTTTTAGCCATGCATTGAGGACAAACAAGAAAAATGCATGTTTGCTGCAATTAGAACAACTTCTCGCCAGTGATGTCCTCAGCAATTTCCTCAGAAATGCAAGCCTCAGCAAACAGGCCATAAAAATAAGCTTCTGTTTACTTTCTATTGACCTGTCACACAGCATAGCATCACTGAATGCCAGGTACTGTACTGAGATGAGGAAAACCATGGCGGTTACTTCACATCCTGTTCGTCCCTCCTTGCTGTCCCGCTTGGGACTGGTACGAAAAAAACTTACTTCACGTCCATAGCGTGGCAGCAAAAAGTTGTCTTGACCATGCCCCCGGAACTGGGAACAGAGTGTGACAATCCGTACCTGCCCCTGGGCTGGGGAATTCTCTTGTCACGGTTTGTTCCCAGTCCCTGTTCCGAGACAAGGGACCGTGTGGTAACAACTGTCATGCAACAACCAGTGTCCACCTAGTGGCCAGCGGCTGAAGCAGCATTCAACATTAGTTTCCCTATGGGAAACACCATGCAGTGCAAATGTTTATTAAAGAAAGTACTGAAAATTCTGTAGCATTGACGTGTAAATCCTGGAAGACCAGTAAATCAAAATATTGAAAAAGTTTTATTTACAATATTAAAAAAAGGGTTAAGAAAGCAAGACAAATTCAGAATTTGTCAAGGAACAAGACCATGAAGTAACAGTTGTCACAAAACAAGTAATCACGCCCGTTGAGTAAGCGGAAACAGGGACTGAACAGGGACAAAACCATGTGACTGTGAACAATGCTGTCTGGTACAAACGTAGTCGCAGAACAAGGTAGGACGTGAAGTAACCGCCTAAGTGCTTATGAGAGAGCACCATTTCTTGATATATGCCATGTGTGCCATCTAGGTAAGGCTCCTGCAACTGCTGTGTTATATTATGGGCAGCTTCTGAACATACAACCTTCCATATTCAAGGTGGTTTCATAAATTCTTCCATTGAGAATGTATTCTTCCTTGATTAAAAGGCCCTTTACTAGCTTCCAGTTTGTTTCTGAGTACAATTCAAGTTACTACCTGAAGTGTAACATTCTAAATGGGTTGGAAAACTGGTTTGCTGGCTTTGTGAGAACATTCTCTGAAGCCTAGTTTATCCCATCAGAGGTCAGGAGGCAACCAGGCAGTGGGTCATTTTAGTGTTTGAATTTTATCTGTAGTATATCGTCCCTTTTTAGATTAAGCCTGCTCTGTTGAGAGAAGGCAGTTTTAAGCAACTAAGCATTTCATTAATACACATTACCAGCTATTTTCTGTTTACATATCTGAAGGTAGTTTTTTGTTTTCTTGGTAGAGTTTTGGATTTTATGTTTACATGATCTATTTTAAATAATAAAAGCATTTCGATTGCAGTCAATTATAACTCACCACCACCACCAACAACAACAACAACTGTGTTTGGCAGCTCAGTTAGAGTGGATCGTACAATTCAAGTTAACTCTGTGATGGGTGTGCTGACTGCTGCTTCCTTCACCCATACCCAAATATCTCTCTGTGTGGTACTGCCTGCCATGTGGTAGGATGTTTTCCCATGTGAGTTAGCAATATGATTGTGAGTCACAATGTCATCTGAATGGTTGCAGTCTTGAAAGTCATATAATTAAGATCAAAAACAGATTTCCCCCCTCTCAGTCTTAGACAAAATTAATTCTTGCTGAGGTTCACATTTGTGCCAAAAACCAGTTATTCCAAGCTAACTATGTACAATGGTATTTGTGATGTTAGGATAGTTTCAACTTGTCTACAGCTGTCAGGATCGGTGCCAAAAAAAGCAACTACATGAGGAACAAAGCACTTATTGAGGAGGCGTCATTTTCATGGCAGCACTTCTTCTGGGAAAAAAAAAGAACTCCACACATTTAATTGGATGCTGCAAAGCTAGACTAAATTAGACCTAGCAGCTGTGTTTTGGCTTGAAAACAGGTGTGCCTACAGAATTATGTTCTCCACTCAGCCATTCCACTTGTCAACAAGCAAAATATTGGGGTGAAATGCACATAATTTGATAAGCCTCTTTTATATTGTTCCTTCTCTAAGTCATAAATGCAAAACAAATGTCATGTAGAAATTTGGGTACTGAAATTGGATTGCAAAGAAAATTGGGTTTGTCCATATAATTCATGGTGCTGTTTGGAATTCCTATGGTTGGCATCAATAAAACATAGCAAATCTTTCACGGGGGCTTTTGATTTTCCCTAGACAGTTTATGAAATTAATATGGATTGCCGGTTGTGAATTGTTTACTGGATAGTGTTCCTCCTCCTATGAACAGTGGTTTGCATCGGGTTCAGAGTAATTCCAAAGTCTGAATCAAATTGGATTGAACTGATCTACGTATTTGTATAATATCTGCAGAGAAGCAGGATAGACAGATTCAGTCCCAGGACAAAGAAAATAGATTTGGAGTGCTTTGGACCAATCTGGAGATTTGGATAGATAAAATTAGTAAGTAAAAGCCAGGTACTGTGTTTCAAGCAAAGTGGTATGATGAGAACTGGCATTGCTCATGGACAGGTGTGGAATAATCTAATGCAAGAGATTGTCACAATCAGTGTCCAAGTCAATTGTTGGAGAGATCACTAGGTTTTCATCCTCCTTTTGCTGGGTTTTGCAGTCACAGTGCAAAATAGAGTTGCATTGATTCAATTTCAGTTTGAGTGATTTTCCTGTCTTTTGTTTTGTTAATATGCCTCCAGTTGCCTTTTGTCTAATTCTTCCTTTTGAACTTGTTTATAAACTGTCCCCCCTCCCCCATATTTTAGGTAGTGAAAATTATCCTATTACTCATTGACCCTACTTGTTTGTTTTGCGGTGTGGTTTTGTTTTGTTTTTTATCCTCTTTTTGTTGCTTGTCTAACAAGCAATGTGTATATGCAACTGTGTATCCATCTGTATTGTTGAAGTCTTTTATATTAAGGCTATATTGCCTATTCATTCTGAAGAACATGAATAACACTGACTGCCCAGTCTGGAATAAAGAGACAAGACACGAATTATGGGATTAAAATGGGCCACAATTTATTGAAATCATTTTCATTGAAATTAAACTATGAAAATAACTATTAAACAAGGGTAACTGAATGTAGTGCAAGTGGTTTGATTAACAATATCTAATTAATGTTAGTAGGTGCTGCCCATCTGTACAGCACCCTCCCAAGAGAAGCAGTCTGGGCAGCCTTCATGCCTTACACTTTGAAATTGCTAATCAAACCTAAAGATCCTATATTCCTAATCCATATTCAATTTTATATTCAGGGCTAACATCCAGATTAAGAGTATTAGTCACTAAAATCTAACCTAACCTCAATATTCCACTTGCACTGGCCACCAATTTTGACCGAGATTTTAAAAAACTCTGCTCCTTAAGGAGAATGGGATGGGCAAAAACACACGGCTGCTCCAGTCCAATCTGAGTAGCTGCCACAAATTCCCATCCAGCCCTTACGTGATCAGCTAATCTTGTTCTCCTTTTGGGTGGAAGGCAGGGTAGATGGCCAGAACCGCAAAGAAGAAACCTCGGCCTGTATGCCAGCAGCCAAGAAGCTGCTTAGTCCGTGTGGCCTGATCCAGACAGGTGGGCAAAGCGGCCATTTCCGGCACTGTTGGTCATTACGGAGCAACCATTAGAAGATTTTAAGAGTGCTTTCTGTGCAGTCCCCTGAAACTAGATGTCTGCAGTTTTGTAGGGCTACTCCTCTCTTTAAATTTGATGATGCTACCAGATTTCAGTAGATCAGTGAGACAGGGTGGGGTAGAGAATATCGGCATTTTGATTTTCTGTTGGAAGTCTATGGGTGGCATTATCAGTCAATACAGATCTAGGATATAAATTAAGTCAAACGAGGCACAGACTATTTGGTCCAAATAAGGATATGTTCCAAACCCCCGAACTGGCCTGCAAACTGAACTGGAAGACTCATGCACAGGCCTGATGATGATGATGATGATGATGATGATGATATCATGGCAGAATATTCTAGTGGTAAGGAAAAATCCCAGCAAGGTAAGCAATTTCCAAGAACAGAAATTCCCCAGCCTTGGAACCCCAGGTATACTTGGACTGCAGTTCTTAGACTCCAGGAAATCCTGGCCAGCATAGCTAGTGGTGAAGGCATTGGGGAGTTTTAATCCAAGAACATCTGGGGACCGAAGGATGGGAAACACACTGCTTTAGTGCAAGGGGAAGTAGCTTTAATTCTTTTACCACTATCATAATTTTGTAAACTGAGTTCTACAAATTAGGATTGATGCCATCTGACATCTGGAGGGCCACAGTTGCCCACCCATGACCTAGAATATTATGTGTTTGCTTTTTGTCTAATATGATCTCAATCTATAAAATTTCAGTAAACAAAAGCTAATGGGATCTTGAGAAAGTCAGCAAAAGACACCAAGCCTGGTGACCACCTAATCAAAAAAGAAGGTATGCATCACCCAAAAGAGATTACAGAGAAACACTCCATATATATTTGTATATAATTTTATATGGATGCAGATTCAGAAATAACGGCTATAATTTAAATAGAAATGCAATGCATTTCTTGCAAGAGGGCAAGACTACGGCCAACTGGCCTGCTGAGTCTGGTGTTCAGGCACTAACTGGAATACATTCATGAGAAACTTCAGAGGCTCTACTCTCTGTTAGTCTGCTATTCTCTATCAAACTGGACTTTGATTGAACAGCCAAGGACAACTTCAAATGCTGCCTTGTCTTCTGACAAGTAAAGCAGGACATTGCCATAGGGAACAGAAAACTAAGTCCTTGACTTATGGGAAGGAATTAAAAACAACTTTGAGAACACTAGAAGATTGCTCTGTGGGAAGACAAAATGATTTGAGTCTGGTATTTGTGAACAGGAATGCTACACTTACAGTTCTTGCAGCCCAGAGAAGCTGTACAAGGCATGTGGCATGAATATTTGTCTTCTCTTTCCCTTCACTGTTGCCCCTTTCCCCATCTGCCCAGCATCTAGTGCTAGAAGAAGCTACTTTGTTCTGCCTAATGGCAGGCCAAGCCAAGCTAAAGACCCAGCCTTTTATAATTCTTCCAGAAAAAGTGATGAATTGGTCTGGTTTGTGGTTCACTCCATGGCCCAGTTTGTGGAACCAATTTTGCCAAAACAAAACAAAGCACCTAACTTGTTTCTCCTTGGTGCTGTGCTTTGCTTTAGCAAAATGGATGCCTGACCATCCTCTTCTCACTGTTCTGTTGCCTCCCTATCTGGTCCTGCTGCGTTTGCCACTGCTGCCCCTTCCGCTGCTGCTGCCATAATCAGATACAGTGAGATGGGCTCCCTTCCAGGAGCCACACCTGCTGGTTGTGTGCATGCACCTGCCACCCAGGTGACATGAACCATCGTGAACCACTATATTGTAGGTTCTTGCCCATCCCTAGCCATGATGCTGTTGCATAAGACAACAGGATTCTAATCTATATTTTCAGCACGCTGTACACGGTCCTGATAATTTGGTTTAGTGGGCAGCTTAAAAGTGAAATCAATCAGACAATTTATGAGGCCAGTCAATCAATGATGCATAGGACATGCTGAGATTATCTATAGGGGTTTGTGGTAAAAGAGATAACCAAGCATATTCAGCCATATTGGCTGAAGCATTGGTAAGGAAAAAAAGAAAAGCAGCAATTTTGAAATCATACCAAGTATGATGTATTTAAACACAAGTAGTGTTTAAATGCATCAAAAGCTATAATACATTATTTTGAAGATCTGAGATGTTAGTGTCTTCTGAATTTCAGACCTTCTTTTTAATTCTGCTTTGTGTATTTGCTCATATACTTGTACAGTATATAGTTTATTGAATAGAAGGAAAGACATTAGACTAGACCAGAGTGATTTATGCAAATCTTTTGTATTAATTTGATAGTACTTACCCTTAGAGAGTCTGGCTTTCAGGGAGTGTATATCTTGGACACTTCTAATGAAATGTTTTGAATGTTACAAATTCTCAGTGGAAGCAACATAAATAATTGCCCTAGAAAAATCTTTCCTCCCACTTTCCCATCCCTGGTCTTCTTATTCATTATCCTTCCATACAAGGTATGGAAGTGAATTAATCTTCTCATCCTACTGAGGCACTTGAGGAGTCATTATTTGAGTAAGCAAACACATGTATCTCTCTCTCTATATTGCTGTGTTCTTTATGAAACATCTGCTCTTTGTAAAATGCCTGTCAAAATCTGCCATCAACATACTTTATACAGGATAGTAACTGTGCTAAAGATGAATTTAGCATTTGTTCCTGTCTTCCAGTTTTAATAGCCAGATAAAGTAAGGTCTAATACACTCCTCTTCCTCCTCTCTATGTGGGTTGTTGGATTTTGTCACAACTGTTCTGACTTCTGACTTTAGGAAATAGCAAGCAATGATATTATGTTGGCTGTAAACCAGTCTTCAAGTTTTCTTTCAGCCAAAATGTTTGTTTCCTCTGCACTTCTTTCCCTGCCCATCTTACTTCAGATGATCTTCTGTAACAATATATACTAGTGTTGGCAAACCTATGGCACGGGTGCCAAAGGTGGCACTCGGAGCCTTTTCTGTGGGCACCCGACATTGCCCCTTCATAGCCACCTGTATTCAGGTTAAATTGCTGTATTGGCACTTCGCAAAAAATTAGTGGGTTTTGAATCAAAGTTTGGGCACTCAGTATCTAAAAGATTTGCCATCACTGATCTATAATTTTCATTTCCTTTTACGTATGCAAATTATTCTAGCTTTGTTTCTTTTATTTACATTATGAATTCTTGGTCTTCGTTCATCCACCTTAGTACTTCTTCATTAACTACCCTCTCAATCCAGTGTATTCTAAGCATTTTGCAATAAATAAGAACATAAGAAAAGCCTTGCTGGAACAGGCCACCGCCCATCCTGTCCAGCATTCTGTCTCACACAGTGGCTCACCATTTGCTTCAGGGTATTCCCAAGCAGATGTCTTCACCTGCTTACTATTTCCCTCAAATGGCATTGAGAGATATCTTGCCTATCTCTCCAACCTGG
This sequence comes from Phrynocephalus versicolor, assembly GCA_023846285.1. Classification (NCBI taxonomy): domain Eukaryota; kingdom Metazoa; phylum Chordata; class Lepidosauria; order Squamata; family Agamidae; genus Phrynocephalus; species Phrynocephalus versicolor. Next base: position 3,257,959 of record JAHTLZ010003307.1, read on the forward strand.
AGGCTGGCCTTAGGCATCCATAATAATAGGTATTGATACCCTTGTTCTCCATGAACTTGTCCGTTAACTTCTTAAAACTGTCAAAGCTGACAGCTGTCACCACGTCTTCTGGCAGGGAGTTCCACAGACCAGTGATCCTCTGGGTGAAAAAGTACTTTCTCTTATTTGTTTGAGATTAGCACCCAAACGTTTCATGGAGTGCCCCCTAAGTCTAGTTTTGTGTGATAGGGAAAACAGCTTTTCCTAATCTACTTTGTCCACACAGTGTTTGATTTTATAAACTTCAATCAGGTCACATCTTAGGTGCTGTCATTCAGGAGTGAAGAGGCCCAGCTGTTGCAGCCTCAGAAAATAAGGAAGGTGTTCTTCAGGTTGCTCTCCTCCGCACTCTTCCTATTTCCATACTCCACCACCCTCCATAGCAACATATTCCACTGCCAAACAGCACTAACCATCATGAAGTTCTTCCTACTGTTCAAATGGAATCTCTTTTCCTGTAGTTTGAAACCATTGCCCTGAGTCCTAGTCTCTGAAGCCATGGAAAACAAACCTGTTCCTTCTTCAACATGAAATCCTTTCAAATATTTAAACATAGCTATCATATCCCCTCTCAGCCTGCTTTTTGAAAGGCTAAACATTCCCAGCTCCCTAAGCCATTCCTCGTAAGACATCTCTTCCAGACCTTCAACCATCCTGGTCTCACACACACCCCTTTGTACTCGCTCGAGGTTGTCAACATCCTTTTTAAATTGAGGTGAACAGAACTGGACACAGTTCTCCAGGTGGGGTTTGACCACAGCAGAATAGAATGGTACTATCATTTCCTATGGTTCTGTTGAATTGCATTGGCTTTCTCAGCTGCCACATCACACTGCTGACTCATGTTCAATTTGTGGTCCACCCAGACTCCAAGATCCCTTTCAGCCAGGTATTTTCCAGCCAGGTATCTCCCACCCTATATCTGTGCAATTCATTCTTTTTACCTAGATGCAGCACCCTACATTTCCCTCTGTTGAAACCCATTCTGTTAGCTTTGGCCCAGCAGTCTAATCTGTCAAGGTCATTTTGGATTTTCATCCTATCCTCTAGGGAATTAGCAACGCCTCCCAATTTGCTATCATCTGCAAATTTAATTAGCATACTATCTATTCCTTCCTCCAAGTCATTAATAAAGATATTGAACAGCATTGGACCCCGAAAAGAACCCTGGGGCACCCCACTGGTCACGTCTCTCCTAGGTGAAGAGAGGTCATTTATGATCACCCTTTGGATGCAATCAGTCAACCAATTACAAATCCAACTAACAGTAGCACTATCTATCCCACATACTAAATTCTTTGCAAGAATACCACAGGGAACCTTATTGAAGGCCTTACTGAAGCCCAGATAAGCAATAGCCATAGCATTCCCCTCATCCACCAGGTCTGTAATTCTATCAAAGAAAGAGATCAAATTAGTCTGGCATGACTTGTTTTTAAGAAACCTGTGTTGACTGTTTGTAATGATAGCATTGTTTGTTAAATAATTATAGACTGCCTGTTTAATAATCTGCTTTAAGATCTTTCCAGGAATTGAAGTCAAGCTGACTGGGTGGTAATTATTTGGGTCCTCTTTTCCCCCCTTTTTGAAGATGGGCCGGGACCTGGTCAGGGAGATGGGGGAAGTAGGAGGACAGTTTAAAGAGGAGAAGAAGAGTGAATGAGAGTTTTCTCAGAGGAGGAGGAGGGAGCTGGTATGTGTTGTGCCCAGGAGGAACTAGAGGATACCTACTATATTGAAGGGGAAGAGGATTAAGAGTCTGAACTACCTGAAGAGTGGGACTATATTATTAAGTAGGCAGGGGTCCTGCTACATCTCTGAGTACCAAAAGAGGAGGCTAAGAAACATCAGAATTGATGTGGTCCTCCTTGAAAGTCATTCTGTTAATTTAGGAACATAACATGACTATGGACAATTTTGACTTGACATAAAATTACCAATACTAGCAAATTAATATATAGTGTATTCAAACAATGATTACAAAAATAATGTACTTTTAAAAATGTATTTGTAATTGTAAGTAACAAATGGACAAACAATCTCCTGAACTGTTTACTAGTTTAGGTGGAAGAAAGAAACCTCTACAAAACAATGTTTAAAAATCCAGAATTAATTATTCATATTTCCTCTCCACAGTATTAAATAAAAATAAAATTAAAATCTCATTCTCGTAAAAAGAACTGAATCGTGGGGAATGTATAGAAGAAAGTGGGACTAAATTTCAATGAAATTTAATCAGAATCATTTCTGCCGCTATGTATTTTCTTCCAGTGCTTTGAGGCCTAGTGAAGTAGACAGGACAGAACCAAACACACCCACCCACATACAAAAGCAAAAGTGAAACTTTTTTCTTGCAACAACAGGAGCACCTCCTAAAGGAAGAAATACATCTTGTTGTTGCATTTGGGAGTTCACTTTGTAACCTAGGACTTGCTTGTCCTTAGTGCACAGAAATTAAGAGCAATCTGATACTATGCATATTTTTTAGAAATGATTTGGTAAATATTAGAACACACTGTCTTAAAAGGTTTTATTCATCATGTTAAAATAAAACATGTTTTCTTTTTTCCCTTTTCCCATTTTTTGGGGGGAAAAAACCAAAAAGCTTCAAGGAAAACACACAAAAAACCAGGATTTTTTTTTTTTAGTAGGCCTTACATCTCTGGGCAGAGCCAACAGGATATGCACATACAAGCACACACATTTAAATAGTAGACAATGTGATCCCATGCCTTGTGCATTCTCAAAATCAATTTTAAAGTACTCTGTGTGTGTGTGTGTGTGTGTGTGTGTGTGTGTGTGTGTGTGTGTGTGTGTGTGTGTGTGTGTGTGTGTGTGTGTGTGTGTGTGTGTGTGTGTATGATGAATATACTTCATATTGAAGAAAGTGTTTCAGGATTAGCATTCAGCTTCTCAGTCTGTGCAGCAAACCTGATAAGTCAAATGTTTAGAAATGACTGAACAAACTGGAACCATCTTTCCCCTGTTCTTTTTTATATCTTGCTATACATTAATGACTGAGGTTTATGCCCTAAATATATATGAATGTGCGTCTTGAAAATAAAGTAATGTAAAAGGGGGAATAAAGGAGTGGGAATAAGTAGTGCCATCTGTCATGTTATTTGTTTCATAAAGTATTTCCACATTATTTCAGCAGAAGCATCTTGGAACTTCCCTGCCATGATGGTGATGAGAGACAAGTAAAAGAAAATACCTGTACATAGAATAAATCTCTAGAAAGGACTTTTTAGCGAGTGCCCATGATGTATAGTGAAAGATACTGTACCTGCTAAAATAACATATTCATTTATTACAAGTGCAGTGAAGCCCTGTTCTTTTTTGAATGTTGCCAGGCTAAATTGTACATAGATATTTCCTGTACTTCTGCTAATATATTCCTTTGATTGCAGTGCAACGGATGCTTAATTTATTTAGCTAAAAGGCAGGACTTGAAAGTAAACATGCATAGGATTAGGCTGCTTATAGTGTTATGAATTATGCCAGAAGTGCTACTTTAATTGATGGTTCTGCCACTATCCTGCTTAAGATGTTAAGCACTTCTAGGCTTAACACATTGCTGTATGTATTGATTTACAGCTGGTGTGTATTGTAAATATTCCTTTTAAAGACGTGACTTAGTTAAACAACTTGGCAATTGATTCTTATACTTCAGTTGGAATTCCACCTTGAATAATATATCGTGTGCTCTTTTACTTTCTCCTATTTGCCAGCATGTGGCACTGTTTTCTGTACAATAAAAATAATTACTCTCACAAAGCTGAAGTTTAAGGCCCATGCTTGACAGCAGCCGATCCTGCCAACATTTTTAATGCCAGTAACTATTTTCATATTTTGGAATATCGATCCACCACTTTGCCCACTGTGTAAGTTAGCAAACATTGAAAACATAAGAAAAGTTATGTTCAGATAAAAATATCAGAAGTACTGTTATCCACATTAAATGGGTGGTAAAATCCCTGATGATAATGATAATTTCCTGCACCAGTACATCACAAAACCTTGGCTACTGACTACTGAAGATTTGAAGCAAAATGATACTTTTGTTTGTTTCATGTTTATTTAGTTGCTTAAAATGTTACCCCTCCCTTTTTCGTTAAGAAGGACCCATGACAACTTACTTCATGAAGATATTTAAAGTGAAACGGAGTAAGTACATATATACTAAAAACGACCAACAAACACAACACTAAATATGGTGGTACACATTAAAAGTTGTAAGGCACAATAATCATTTTTAAAACACCCACTCAGGCTGCCAGTTATAAAGGGAAAGCTGGACCGAAGTGAAAGGTCTTTGCCAGCTTGCAGAATGACAGTAAAGATAGGGTCAGCTTTGTCTCCTATGGAAGGGAGTTCCAGTGTTTGGGAACAGCAGCAGAGTCAGGTGGGGTCATGCTGTCTTGTGTCCCTTCCAAACATGGTGGTGGGCCAAAGGGAAATCTTTCTCTTGATGCCTGTAACACCCATGAGAGCTCATAAAGGGAGGTGTAACCCTTGAGATAATTTGGACCCAAGCCTTTTAGGGCTTTATCGTTAAGAACCAGCACTTTGAATTGTGCTCCCCCCCCTGAAGAATTCAGTCTAAATTTATATTTCAAACAGTGTGAAAACTGTACATTTGACTTGTGCATCTTATTTCATCTTTGAAAGCTACTGCATTCTTCGAATGAGATTGCTGAGCAAGAAGACAGAAGCAGATAAATCCACAGTAGGATTTGTTTTTATGTTTTGACACACAAGCCATGGCTTGTGCCATGGGATACAAATTATGGCTAGTCATGATGCATCACCAATCATCTGGATGGTTCATATTTCCTCCTCTTGTGACTATCATATGTGATTATTCCTTCCAGTGGTTTAAGGCAAACCATAGTTTACCATTTCATCAGAACTGGCTTTCAAAATCAGATCTGTGAACATCAGGATCGAACAAGGTTTTTCAAACCTGATTTACAAAGGAGGTCATGTGTAAACTAATGAACTAATTAGCTAAACAAACAGTCTGTGGTTGTTTTGACTTATATACTGAAGCAATCTCAAAATGGTTTATAACATAATTATGCCAACCCCCCCCGCCCCCATGAACTAGGTTTCTGTTTACTACACTTAGAAGGATGAAAGGCTGAATCAGTCTTGAGTTGGCTACCTGAATCTGTCAACATTGACCTCAGGCTGTGAGCAGAGGTTTTAACCACTGCCCCACAGGGCTTGGGTTGCTGCTTCAGATGAAACAGGAAACTGAGAAATATTGTCGCTTTATACATTATAAAATGATGGAGGAGATGAAGAATGGTAGGAGCCTAATGCCCTTTCACTGCTCATTCATATACCAGTAAACAGAAGTTTCACCATTATGTATGGAAAATTTGTTTGTGAGGCAGGTGACTACATATTAGAAGGAACCAACCATGTTTTACATATAGAGGCAAGAGCCATCTTTTTTGTACAGTTTTATATGATTTGCTTCTTCTGCTTAAGAAAACAGGGAACAGAACAGTCCAGTCTTTGTTCACCAGACTTCTGTTTTGATTATATATATCTGTGATTAATGAAGGTCCAAATTTTCATGCCTGACAGCTTCATTTTATAAATAAAATATTATTGGGAACCTGGCAATCTCCAACATCTTCTTGGCAAGTATCATTTGGCCATGTTCCACAAACATCTGTTTGGGTTGAGATTCTTCTCTCACTATTTGCCATACCGTTACAGGTTGCTGGCTTATCATGTAGAAACATGTGCCGTGTCGTGCACTGTGATGAACTGCCAGTTGGAAAATAGCCATCTGTATTCGTTCTGCGTATGCTCAGAACGTAGGGTGGCTGGGCAAGATGAATATTGGGAACTTATGCCAGTTAAAATTCAGGGAATAGGTCTTTGCTAGTGGGAGTATTTGAGACACATATTTATCAGATGGTGAACAAACCACATTCTGTGTGTGCTCAAAGGCTCTGTGTTTTCGGTATTGCTGATTATTTCCCAAGACTGTCCTTGATGATAAATTCTGAGACTGAGAGTTTAGACCTGGCTCAGATTATACCCTTCTAGAAATTTGGAGCCTTTGGCTAAACAAATATATAACTAAGGATTGGAGCAGTTCACAGTTTCTTATGGCCTGATCATACACCCATTGTCAAAATGAATAAGAGTTATTTTAATGTCAGTATGGTTGAGGGTTGAGAGTTGGCAGTCCTGGGAAGGTGACATTTTTTGGTGGGGATCCAGTTTTACTGGCAATGAACAAACGGTCTTTTGCATCTGAACAAGAATTCAAAGCAAGGCTGATTCTAAGATTTTGCTGAAACAACCAACCATAAAATCCGAGCACTTACTTTAATCTAAGGGGGAGATGATGGATTTTAAAAATGTATGTTTATTTTAAATATACAACACTTGCATTAATATCAACATGAGGGACACACGTTGATATTATTGATTTCAAAAGTCAGTTGAATAGTAAAAGTTGGATGCAAGCATATTTTTTTTACATTTTTTACACTAAATTACATAAAATATATTGCTTGTCTCCTGTCGTGTTACCACTTCAATCACAGGTTTTCCCAACGTTTGAGCCCAATATAATTCATATCTCCCTTCTCAGCTTAAGTGAGCATGCTTTCATACTTAGTTTCCTTATTATCTCATTTCCTTATTATTATCCCTATTCTTTCTTTACTTACATCTATTTTTAATACAAAGAATATAGACTGTCTAATCTCAACAATCTATTCAAACTCACTGTTTGGCTCTTCAATACTAAGCAATTTAGGATAGATTTGGCTAACTATATATATTCTGTATATCATCCACAGTATACAGTATTTATCCATTCATCCAAAGAATGCCTAATTTCAACAATCATCACTAATTTAAGTTAATACTTTATAGGCTATTATAAGAGAGCTACTTCCTGGTCTATATGTTTTACTTTATGCATAGAAGTTCTTGTCTATACCTAAATACCTCTATTATTTTAAAAATCTAATTGATTAACATTTATTTATATATCAGGTTTATCTTCACATTTCCATTTTCCATTTCCCATGTCATGCCAATAAACTAGTGGCCTCAGACAATCAGAATACAGAAAACATTTTAAATGTAATAGGTTAATTAAGCCAGAAATTATTTTTTTTCAATTTTCCCTTTTCCTACCAAGGTCCTTATCTTCACAGGCTGTCCCCCACTTGTCAAATCCTTTATCTTCAGGGATTGTTGTATTATCTTGATAGTAATCTTGATGACCGCTCTGCTACTGAAAAAGTCCTAAATTTTCATCTTTTTGGCACCCATATTAAGTAAGACAGTCATTATCCATGGACTTGGCACATCTAAGGATTTAGCCTGCACCATTCTTGTCATGTTTGTCTTCATGTTGAGATCCACCCTTTGTTCTGGTTTAATCTTGATTCGAGCTGATTTCAGTAGATGTGTTTATCATATTTTGTGAATTTGGCATATCCAAAGATTTATGCTGCATCAATCTTGTTGTGTTTGTCTGTAGATTAAGATCAGCTCTCTGTTTTAGCACAATCTCTTAATAAAAACTAATTTCAGTTTTTTCTAAAGACCCAGTGTTATCAACAACACCATCTTGAATAATCTGTTTTGCCTCTGTGACTTTATCAGAACTGAAAATCTCTGTATCTTCAAGGTTGGGTCTGTGTAGATATCTATAATTTTTTGCAAACCAGATAGAATTTTGTTGGCAAAATCTTCTTCTGAGACGTTCTCCCAATCCACTGTGTTTTATAGCTCAGAAGAAAAGGTTAATATTGCTTGTAATCGTTTCTGCCACTTAGTTTCCAAAAAAAAGAGAGGTACAGAGGGGAGTAACTAGGCTAGATTGAAGCCAAAGCAGTGAGGAACAGCCTTCAAGCGTTGCTTTCTAAACATGCGGTTACTCCAAGGTCAGATGATGTTTTCTGAAAAAACAACTTTCCCAACACTGCTCTTAGAAGTTGCGTCTTTAAATTAAACATATAGAAAGCACAGAGACATAAGGTAGTTTCCTTTACATTTTGTCTTTAAATCCACCACATATAAAGAGCAGCAGAGGCATAAAATATATTTCCACAAAAAGAGAACAAGAGGCAGAAAGGCAAGTTCATGAAATAATGTGAAAACAATCACTTCTTCTGTGCTTCACTTTCAAAAACATTCACCCCTTCTTTGCTTCCTCAGAAGGGGGGGGGTGGTGCTTGTTTGATGGAAGGATTTTCCAGATACCAAGGAGAAGCTTTGCATAGAAAATGATAGAAGCATTCTACTCACAACACGCCTTAATGTCCGGCACCGACAGCTCTGCATTCCCCATAGTGAATGCCTACCTCCAGTTCGCTGCTGCTCCCTTTATGGTCTACAGTTTCTGTCTCTTCTTCGTTTCCCCTCCAAGGAAACTTTACCCTTATTAGGGTCCCTTTATCTGGAGGAATTCAACTTCATAAGCTGGAGCACGTATCAAGTTGCTTGCCACAGTATTGCCAGAACCAGAAGTCATGCAAGCATATTTTTGAAGTGGACCTCTATTGTTTGATTATTACTTTTTAACCCTTCCCCATCTTTATTTGGAAATACCAATGGTTGTACATATGAAATGCACACACACACACAACCTTAATTATGCCAGCTGTCTGGAAATGATATTATAACTGGTATGAGGAGAATGTTACCACAAAACAATATCTGATAACACCAAATGGTATTCCCCCCCATCCCAATTATTGCCAAAATCTGGTTTATCTCCTTTTTATTAATGTAATGGGATGACAATCAGAATATGATTTAATAACTTTTGGCTCATTAAGTCTTCTGCAGTACAATCTCACACAATTCGGAAATATGTCCTGTTAAATCCAATGCAACTTATTTGCAGCTAAGTTGTCATGTGCTTTGGTATCCTATATGGTCTGACTAAACTATATGGACATTCATTAGACTTCCAATAGATCCCACTTAATAGGAGACAAAAACATTTTATATCTGTTAGTCTAATTTCTGTAAAGGCAGAAATTTGACCATTCTGAAACACAATCCTGTTACTTGGAAATAAATCCCACCATCACATGACTCTTCTGTATATTAGTTCACTGTGAAATAAACAGACTTAAAATTGTATTCACAGTGAGACTTCCACCCTCCCGAAAATGCCATTTATTTCATTTAAAATATTTTAAACCCATGGTTGACTCAGCCTTCCATCCTTCCAAGGTCAGTAAAATGAGTACCCAGCTTGTTTTTTATTTTTTAGGGGGGGGGGGTTCTGTATTCAATAGAACGGAAAGCTATGTTAATATAGTCAACTGAATATTCACATAATAACATATTAATGTCCAAAGTTTTTAACTGTTTCCCTCCAAGTGTACCTGCTTCTCAAGCATTTTTATTAACAATGAAACCTGTCTGTAATCCCGATCTCTTTTGCAGGCTGGCAAAAGCAGTGGTTCCTAGGAAGGCATCTCTGCGGCTATAGGTGGATCCTCCCTCAGATACCTTAGTCTGATCTCAGAGGAAGAGACCTGAAGTAGAAACTCCTTCTAAGTCCCTGCTGTGATGTCAGTGCTCTGATGTTGAAAAACCTGGGAAAAGTGAGGGATCATGGGTGGCTTGGGAACCACAGGATGGAGGGTAAACCCACTCACCCACTTTTGAGGTTGGCGGCAAGAACACTGGCAGACTTTTTGTACTTTGGTGGCTTTGATTCTTCAGGTAGAACTCCCCTGCCTGCTGTCTCAAATCATTTCAATCTTCTATAGTGGAGCTAAAAACTGGCCTGAACCCTTGAAACTCCTCCTTGGGGCTTGTGGGTGGGTGGGGGGGGGGATACATGAGTTAAGAAAAGAACCCTGGGTTTTCTCTCTTGCAGAAACAAAAAAAAAATGACAGATTTTTGTTGACCAAAAATGAAATGGGATACAAAAATTGCACCAAATGAAATGTGTTAGTCTCTGGGTGCCACGACTCGGCTAAATCCAGTTATCAGTCCCAAGAGCCTCACATAAAATAGAGATCTCATACTGAAAGATAACACTGGCAGCAGGCAGCAGCTTGTAGAGAAAGACTGTTGCTTAGCATAGTAAATCACACTTGTGTGGGCCAATTGAAACATACATCCTTCAGGTTCCTGAGATCTGATACTATGTGACTATTGCAGTACAGGAGATGGAGAGTACTTGAATAACCAAGAGTATAAGGCAAATATTATTCATACCAAACCTTGCAAATCCAGAACCTTCAGATTGCCAGCTAACTGCTAGGTAACATTGCAGGTGCTTGAACTCTTCTGAAGTTATGCAGAATTTTAAGTACATGTCTGCATTAGATCTCTTCTGATTCATGTTAAAGAAACCCAGGTAGTGGGAGCAAACACTATGCTGTCTAAAAATAGAAATAAATGAGTTATTCTTATTCATACTTGTAGCCAATTATTTAAAAAAGTTCATATTGTTTAATATTTTAAATATTCATGTTCTTATCTAATGACTATGAACATAAAGGTTTCAAAACTTCAGGTTTAAGTAGTGCACTACACTTATCTCCCCCCCCCCCCCGGCCAAAAGAAAAAAGAAAAAAGCTTCACCTGCTGTATTCAGCAAGAAATTGGGATAAGCAGGCATACTTGAAAGTAAGAATTAAATCAATAGGGCTTAGTTCCAAATAAATAAGTTTATGATTGGATTGCGAAGTGATTCTATCTTGACATTCTTTCACAGCATTAGGGGACAACAATAAGATTTGTATCTCCAAACGATGACAGCTGGAGTGCAAGACGGGATGAGGTTGCCACTGTGGCTTCAGCAGCATCACCGTGCTAAATAGAAAGCAAAAATGTATCACTGGCTATGCCAGAGGAGGAATCATACAAGTCACTAAAAAAGCACTGGAAAATTCTTTATGGTGGCTCGCTTATAGGCATGAGTTGCCCAATTTGCTTCCATGCCTTAGAGGTGTGGAATGCAACTCCCATTGGCCTCTGTCCTAGCTTTAATCTTGGATACTTTTTGATTTGTATGCCTGATCACATCTTAGTCACCTGCAAGTCTCCTCAAAGGTAAATCCTTTTTAGTTAAATGAATTTTATAGGCAGGGCCAGCTAAAACATTTGGTTGCCTGAGGCAGAGCAACAGATGGCACCTCAAAATAAAAAGACATAATACATGTCGTCGTTTTGCCACAGGATGCAGAAAATTCCATAAGCACTTCCCCCCTTTCCTGGTACTAGAAGAAGGACAGTAAGGAAAGCAATCAATTATGGATAATTTGCTACTCTTTCATGGCACCTGGAATGTGCTGCACAGTTTAGAGCTTCATTGCTAAACAATTTTCGTTGTACAATTGCAAACATGGCACTTCAGTTCAAAAGGAAAAACACATGTGCGCATGTCTAGCTCAGGAATGTGAAATCTGGACATTTCAATAAGGTACTACTATAGAAATGTAAAATTCAGACTATATTGGAGCTTTAATTTTATTTATTTTTATTTTTACAACTTATATGCCGCCCACTACCCAAAGGTCTCTGGGCGGCTTCCAATCAAAGAATTAAAACAGTTAAAAACATCAAACAACAATAAATAATTAAAACAATAATAAAAACCTTATACTAAAATCATGTAAAATTTAGACCTCATGTCTTTGTTTCTATGGGCACTATTTACATGCGCTTCAAATAATTTTGTGTGGAATCGCTCATGGTAATTTTGTGTGCTGTGGTGGCTATCTGCCATCAAGGGGCTTCCATCTTATGAAGAATCCATGGGTAAATGATTTATGAATTAATGAGCTCTACTCAGGTCTTGCATAGTGAAGGCTCTGATTCCTTTTATTCAGTCTCATACTGCCATCCGCTTTTTCTAGCATTGTTGTTTTTTCCAGCGACTCTTGTCTTCTTGTGCTACATTTAAAATATGGCAGCTGCATCACAGTCATTTTAGTGTCTAGGAAGATTATAGGCTTGATCTGATCTATATCTTCTGGCAGCACAAGGTAAAGCTATCTTACAATGCTGCATGTTGATCAGCCTTTTTTCTTTCTATTTTCTTCCTTTTCCAACTTCTATATTTTTACATTCCAAATGGGAATACTGTACAGTAATCCTCCACTTATCGTTGAGGCTAGAGACCTGACCTGACCCGACCCGTGATAAAGGAAAAGCTGTGATAATGGGGATGCTGGGTTGGGTCAGGACTGGGGGCCTGTCTGTGGCCTCCTACACTTACCTTAGGCCTGTGCTGCCCCAAATGGGCCTCCAACAGGATTCCAGGGCATGTTGGAGGCCCAAGAAGTGGTTTTGGGTGATCAGGAAGGCACTTTGGGTTTTTCGGAAGCCACTTCCGGTTCACCTGAAATCACTTCTGGGGCCTCTGACAGGCCCAGGAAACCCACTGGAAGCCCGCTCAGGGAAGCGCCAGGCCTGGGGTAAGTGCAGGAGGCCTCAAACAGGCCCACACAGCTTGCCTCAGGGGGCCTTGTTTTCCTATACTGTGGTCCCACAATATACCGGGACTGCAGTATATGAATTACGAAATGGTGGGGGACTACTGTACCATGATTAGCATGATTCTGGCCTTAGACTTCAACGACTTTGCCTTGTGTTGGAGTTTTAGGCACACTTAGTGGGCAATAATTCCACCTCCTGAAACCAGATGGATTTTCTTCCTCTATTTATTCATAAACATAGATGGAATTGGGTTGTATGCATCAACCAGTGTTTTGGGAATAAAGTCATATTGTACAAGTTGGGAGTTGTGTAATAGCACCACAGAGTAACAACATCAAGGGCACCTTTATTTGGTTCTTGTCTAATGTAATCTATACCTTCTTTTAGCAACAGTGCCCCTCCACACTCTATATAGAACAAACAATACAATCTTTACACAAAATAATTAATTCACTTGAATCACACACCGGAACTATCAATTTACAGAAACCTGCCTCAAATTACTTCAGTCTGCAAGGACAAGTTTGCAAAAGTGTGCTAACACACACACACACACACAAACCAAAGAAAAACAGTTCAGCCAGAAACAGCTGACATAAAAATGTACACACATGATGGAAACCCATATAAATGGACTGAATATCAGTTGTTTCTTAAATCGTTACCAAATGTAATAATTAAAAGCAAAGTGTTCTGCTTATATACCGCCCCATACCACTTCAAGTAGTCTCTGGGCGGTTTAAAGTTTTAATTAGAGTTATGCAGGCTACACATTGCCCCCCCCCCCCCGCAAGCTGGTTACTCATTTTACTGACCTCAGAAGGATGGAAGGTTGAGTCAACCATGAGCCTGCTACTTGGGATTGAACCCCAGGGTCATGAGCAGTTTTACCTGCAGTACAGGCATTTAACCACTGCGCCCGGGTAATAATTATGCTGCTAACTCTTGTTATTTTCCTTCACATCTATCAGAGCTATATTTTAGAAAAAAGGGTCAAAGGTACATACTATAGCTTGTCATTTTCTATATTGTTCCTACTGTTTCTTTTAATCATGTTACTGTTTACAGTTTGTCTTTAAAGTTTATTATTTATTTAAAATATTTTACCCTGCCTTTCTCACTTCAACGAGTTGTCTCTCTCTCTGGTCCACTCTTTCTGCTTTTGCCTGGTTTTGTGTCACTTGTTGCAACATTTACAAAACTTGGCTTCAAGAGAACTGAATACCAAGCAGAGGTAATAAATCATTGCATGTGTGAAATGCAGCCATAAACCACTTTCTCTTAGACTCTGGCATGAATGTGTTCTTTTTCTTTTGTTTCCCCCTGATACCTATGATAAACACGCCTACATGCTAGTATTGTTTGATTAATATGCATCTACAGCACCTAGTGCTGATGAATTCTTTGTAGCTACTCTTGTTTCATTGTGTCAGGTCATGCAACTGCTCTTGCTTCAATGTAAAACAAAAGTTTCATTATGCCTGCTTAGACATTTTGCTGCCTAAGGTGGCAAGTACTGTAATGCTTGCCACCCCCTGAAATCTAAATGCAGGGTACTGAAAGCAAGCTAAATTATTTTGGTTCAGGAGACAAACCCTTCAGGTGCTGCTCCCTAACTTCAGCAGCTGGGGATAAGTAGCTGCTTTTAAAATATAATAGTGTTTAAGGTGCCACATTTTGGGTCTTTTGCTTTTTCTGATTTTTGCCTGCAATTCTTGCACAGACTAACACGGCTACTTCTTCCAAAACTACCATTTTTAAAGACGTTGGGCTTCCTTGCTGTATTGGTGAGGATCATGTGCAATGGGCATTTACCAGGAAGGATGGAGGAATGGGAAGGAGTGTCTGGGTTTGACCATGGGATAGCCATACCGGTTCTGGCCCAAGCCTGTCCAATTTGTGTTTCCTTCTGCTCAGGTGGGGGAGCATGTGAAAGCATCCTCCAGGCTTTGGGTGAGCAGGTTGGCACCTTGCCAACCACCCCACTGCCATAGGCATCAAGATGTGTCAATCTCCTTTCCCACAGCAGTCATCAAATCACAGGCCCGTCTACCGTTTGCCTCCACACCCAAGAAGGGCTGTGTGAGGCAACTGATTCCTCCTGATGATGCTAGAGACCCTGGGTAGAGAGATTCATTTAGTGACATCTCAAGCCAGTATTGCCTAGGTGCCCTAAGCACATCCAATCTCGCCTGATTTCAGAAGCTAAGCAGGGTATGCCCTGGTTAGTACTTAGATGGGATGCCACCAGGGAATACCAGGTGTTGTAGGCGCCTGGAGTAGGAACTGGCAAACCACTCCAGTATTCCTGCCAAGAAAACTCCATGGACATGGGGTCAGGAAGAGTCGGTCACGACTGTAATGACACAACACACACACACACACAAGCCAGTCCCCACGTCCGACCGCTGCTATCCATTCTGTTGGCAAGTGCACTCCCGTGCAGCTACCGAAGCCTTCCAGCTCCCTTCGGGCTACCCGCGCCACTTAGCTACCACCCCGCCCGCCATGCCTGCTCGCGCGTGTTTATGAACTCTCCCTTAAGAGCAATGAGGCAGGCGAGGCAGGCAGCTGGCTAGGTGTGTCCGCCCAGGCCCTTCAGGGCACGTGGAAGGTCGGCTTCTTTTCCCGGAGCGCCCGACCTCCGCGCGCACCAGCCTTGCCTTCCAAGGAGCTCTCACGGGCGCTCCCACAGGATAGCCTGGCTCTGGCACTGGGCGCGCGGGGGGGGGGTTTGGCAACCGCGAGCTCTGCAGGGGAGGGTCTCTCCGGACAGGTGCTGGCGGCCCTCGACGAGGCCCGCCAGCAGAGCCCGCCGGCGGCTACCCGCCCACGTGCGCGCACGTGAGGGGGAAAGTTCCTCACCCCCAAAAGCCCCGCACGCTCCGCTCGGCTCTCTCTCTCTCTCCCCCCCCACTCCTCCCGGCTCGCGCGACCTGTTTCGCGGTCGGGCGGCGAGAGAGAGCCCGCCTCTCCTGCCCCGCCGGGCTCCCGCAGCCAATCGCGCTCGCCGTTCTCTTCCCCCCTCCCTTTCTCTCTTCCCTCCTTCTCTCCCCCCCGGGGGGGATTTGGGAGGAAAAGGGGAGGGCGGCGGGTGGAAGAGAGTTGAATGATTGAACTTTTCGCGCCCCCCCTCCCCGCCTCCCTCGCCTTGTTGACGGAGTTCTGGGCGCTCGGCGCGGCGGCGAAAAGAGCGAGCGGGGCGCCGGGCGAGGAGCGTCTTCTGGCGGCGGCGGCGGCTCGATCTTGAGTCCTTCCTTCCTGCTTCTCCCGCGCACCCTCGCAGCCATGGGGTTGCCGGAGCGCGGCGTGCCTTGGACCCTTCTCCTCTGGATGGCGGCTTCCTGGGGTTGCCTGCCCGGGGCGTCGGGGTCGGGCGTCGGAGCAGGCGAAGCGGCGCGGCGGCAGGACGAGTCCTTCGCTGCGGCGAGTATCTACGGCGCCCGATGCGCTTCCAGGTGCCTCAGCTTGCAGATCACGCGCATCTCGGCCTTCTTCAAGCATTTCCAGGTATTCGGCGGCGACCGAGGGGTGGCGGGGGAGCCGACCACGCGGCGTCCGGGACGAGGATCGCTCAGCCTCCTCCTCCTCCTCCTCCTCCTCGTCCGGCCCGCGCCATGCCCTTGGCTCCGGAGCAAGCGCCGCTGAGTTCGGCGGAGTTTACGCCCAGGGCAGCGGGAGAAGGAGGAGGAGGAGGAGGGAGTGCACCTTGCTCCGGCCGATCGAAGGGAAGCGCCAGGCTGGGACAGGGAAGCATCCCGATCGGGGTTGGAAGAGAGTGGATATGGATGGTCTTGTCGCTTTAGTGGGATTCGGCGTGGTTTACTCCGGTGGAACCACCTGAGATCGGACGGCATCAAAGACCCCGACGCGGTGCACGTTGCTTTGGGAGTCCGTCCGTCCGACGGGACGCGGGGCGCTTAACTTCTCCCTCGGCTCTCTTGAAGCCGATCTTGCCATCTGGAGACGGCACTACTTCGTGGAAATCACGGTCTTTTGCTTTTTCCTCAATCAGTCCTGTTAAATGGCATCCCCGCGGGGAGATGAATTAATCCGGAGTCACCTCTTTATGGGATCCCTTGCACATACAGGGCGGCGTGGTGGTGGGATCAATCCACTCGCGGCTATTAAGGGGTGCTTTCAATTCTCCTGGGTGATCGATCAGAAAAAGTTGGCCAAATGTCTGATTAATTTGCATAAACCCGAAGTCATGGCGCGTATACCTGTGGTCGGAGGAGAGAAGCGAGTTCTAAATCCTGTTTTAGTCACAGAACTAGAAGATGGCAATGAATCCAGATTAGATGGCAAGAATGTCAAAGAGGTTAATTTGATAACTGATGTCGCATAAGGATTTAAATTTAATTAATTTCACTGAGGCTTGCTTCTGAAGAGGCATGCACTGTAGTGTGCTGTTGTGGCACACAGCCGTGTCCTACAGCCTGGAATGTGCAGATCTGATTTCCCCTATTTCCAGCACATTTTGTCGTCTGCATTGCTGACAGACAGCATGTAGATGGAATTTGAAAAACCCAGCACAAAAATTCAGTATATCCTTACCAGCCGGTGTACCCTCTGCTTGTGAGTGAACAAGTGAGAACCTTTCTTTCTACTTGTCTTGTTGAATGCACTCCCTGGTGCTACAGCTGCATCTTTGTAACAAGTCTTGTGGAAAGATCTGTTTACTTGTGGGATACACCAAGAGCAGCAGTTCAGCACACTGGGCTTTTTCAGAGCTTAGAATCTCTCCTGCCATCAAAATCAATGGGTGACAACTTGCCTACCTCTTGGTAAGGTGGGAGAGAAGAAGTCCTAGATCTCAGCAGGTGTTCTGCTTACCATGCATTTCTTTTTCTGGCAGCTGTTATGATAATACAGGGTGTGTAATATGCAGGCTTTGTGCTTTGTGAAACGGAGAAACGTGCTGGAAGGATTCTGTTTAGGTCCTAGTGTGTAGATTATTGTCTTGCTTTCATCAGTGGCATCCTTCAGTCTCGAAAGACTATGGCATCATGCCTGGAGTAGAGATCCTAAGAACAACACCTAATGTGACTAAATAGACCAATTCGGGAATGGCAGTCTCTACCGCACTGGGGACAGATGTATTCTGTTTCTTGCCCGGTCCTTGAGTTTCATTCTTTCCGTGCCTGCCTCTTTTCCTCTGCCTGTTGGACAAATGCCTCTTCAAATTTATGTAGACCATGCTGTATCTCTTGCCTCCAGACATGACAAAGAGATCACTTTTTCTTTTTTAGGTTTGCTTGAGTCTGGATTGGCCTTTGAATCTAGACAAAGCACTTCCCTGGAGGATTGGTGTGGGGTGGGAGGTAATTAGGTCCCCTCTTACCTACTCTAGAATGGATAATTGCATGTATGTGTTTTTTACTTGCCCATGCACTTCTAAAGTAACCATATGACCTGCATTTTGCTGTTTTTTTTCTGAAATAGTTTTTGTTGCTTTTTTACTCCACAAATTTATTTATACAAATAAATATACTTTGGTGACTTAGAAAGGTACTCGATTCCCAGTGTGGTGCAGTGAATAGAGTGATGGACTCAGACTGTGGAGAACAGGCTTAGAATTCCCACTCAGCCATAGAAACTGACAGGGTGGTGGTTGAACTGGTAAAACCGCTCCTTAAATATCTCACTGAAAAAAGACCTGTTAGGGTCGCTGTAAGTCAGATCCATCTTGATGGAACAAAGCACCCCTCGCAATAAAACAAATATATGATAAAATGAAGAGTTCGCAGGTCTGCTGTGTGGAAGACAAGTTACATGTTGGTGCTGTTTTATCACACCGAGTTCCAAAATTGTTATATAGAGTAGATGAAGTAATTTTAAAAAGTATTTTGGAGGAATAAGGGGAAGGTGCTGCACTCTACAGATTATCCTTTCTTAAAAGATCAGGGCATTCTCGGTTATTCCTGCTGTTGCTCAAATGATGCATCACAAACTTTACATTGAGCAGTACAGAATGCAGAAAGGTATTTTATCCATAGGTAAAGATAAAGGCCCCCCCCCCACTAATGCATCCAAATGTAAGGGCAGCATCATTTCCATTTCTGAGCCAAAGATCCATTGTTGGCCAAATGCATTTCTGTGCATGGAACACTGTTTACCTTCCCAGTTTTTACTGTGGTACCTATTTATCTACTTGCATTTACATGCTTTCAAACTGCTAGGTTGGCAGGAGCTGGGTTTAACAACAGGAGCTCACTCCGTTGCATGGCACCTGGGATTCGAACCACTGGGCTGTTGACTTTGCAGCTGACAGTTGCTGACAGTTTCAGTGCTCTAGCCCGCTGAGCCACAATTCCCCATTACTTTATCCATAGTTAATCAGTCATGTGACATTGACCATGTTTATATGCGTCTTTAAGAGTTAAGTCCCAGTGAGTACCTTGGGCTTATTCTTAAGCAATCAAACAATCATAACAGTGTTATAAAGGTATATGACTGCAACTTTACCTAACTATACAGAATCTAAAATCTTGACATACAGTACGACCCCCCCCCCGCATCCGTTGATCCACCATCTGTGGATTCAGTTATCTGTGGTTGGTGATGAGTGGAGGGAGGCACCAAGGAGGGAAAAAATTAAAAATAAAACTTACTGCCCCAATGCCCATTGTCCTCCTCCTTGCTGATGGCGTGGGCCAGCCAGGCACCCTCTGGAGGGGTGGGGTAAGAACGTCCCAGTTGGTTCCCAGGTGGTGGAAGTTTTGAACTTCCAGTTCAAACTTCTGATCCACCACCCAGGACCTGAGCAGGAAATACAAAGGCCGGTTGGCTGGGCAGATCTTTAAAGTCCCCATCTCACCCCTCTGGAGGGTGCCTGGCTGGCAGCATCAGTGGCAGCTGTAGGAAAAAAAAAAACCCACAGCCACTGGCTAGGCACCCTCTGGAGGATTGAGGTGGGGACTTTCAAGACCCACCCGGCCAACCGGTCTTTGAATTTCTGGCCAGTTGGCCAGCTGGATGAGTCCCCACCCCGGCGGCAGCAAAGAGGAGGGCGGTGGGCATTAGGGTGGTAATTTTTATTTTAATTTTTCCCCTCCTTTCTGCCACCGCTACCACGGGCCTGCCAGGCACCTTCCAGCTGGCCCGCGGTGGCAATGGCAAGAGGGAATAAAGTTGTTTTTCTTTTTTCTTTTTCTCCTTGCCACGACTGAGCCCGGTGGAAGGAGAAAGGGGAAAAAAACTTTCTTCCCTCCTTGCCATTTGGGCTGTGTCAGGGATGAAAGTTTTTGCCCTGGCACCCCACCACCCCACCACCAACGTCAACCTGGATAGGAGTGTTTGCTCTTATCCATGGATTTCACTATCCGTGTGGGGTCCTGGAACCGATTGCTGTGGATACAGTGGTCCTACTGTATGTTTGTACAGAGATCATCAGAAAGTCTATTTGATGGACTCTTGAATTTTATTGTACAAACATATAAATCATTTTACTTTGTGGAAATCAATGCTACAATCTGCACCGTAAATTATCCAGTGATCAGTCCAATCTAAAAATAGATCCACTGAATAAGCAGTACCTGTTAAATCAGCTTTTATGCAGTATAAATCTCACTGATTCATTGTGCCTTCTCTAATTGGGACTAACATTTTTCTTTCTAAACGTTTTATAAAAGCCAAGAGCCCAAGGGCCTCACAAAATAGTTATCTAATGTTGACAGTAGACATAGGCTGAAATCCTGTTGCTTGGCATAGTAAGTCACACTGGAGTAGACCAATTGAATCTGTGCGGATTTGTTAAGTCAGTTTCTTGTATGTTCCATCAATTCAAATTAGTCAGCTTGAGTTGTGATGTATGTTCGCTGAGGGATTTTGAGAACTGTAGGCAAAGATGTAACTGTATCTCTAAGGGAGGTTTCCATTCTGGGTCTGCAGTTTGCATGGTCAGGTTTAGTTTAGTCCAGATAATCTAGTAATGTAGGAAGCCGAAGCATCATTAATAATGCTATAAAGTTTACCATAGTATATCCTGTTGAGTATACTTAAACTCTGTTAAAATAAATGGATCTCAGATAAGTCTTACAGGACGTTGTTGTTCAGTGTGCTGAAGTCACTTCCAAGTTAATAATAAATGACCTCCAAAATATCTGAATAGCACTGTTTAGTAGTTATAAAGTTAAACACATTGTTTCCTTCATGGAATCAACAATTCATATTTGGTTTTCCTATTTTCCTGCTGCTTTCAGCTTTTTCTAGCTTTATTGGCTTTTTCAGGGACCATCTATACCAGGGTGCCCAAAAGTTTTTGTAAGGAGGGCCAGATTTGGTGGCTGAGAATGTGTCAGGGGCCGGTTGCTCCCCGACCCTGCCACCCCACTGCAAGCCCCACCCACTGACCCCTTGCAACCCCACCCGCAGGAAGGAAGGCGGGGACCAAGGGAGGGAGGGAGGGAGGTGGAAACCAAGAGAGGAAGGAAGGAAGGTGGGGACCAAGGGAGGGAGGGAGGTGGGGACCAAGGGAGGGAGGGAGGAAGGAAGGAAGGTGGGGACCAAAGGAAGCACAGGGAGCCGTGGCCACAGGTCGCTCCTTGGAAGAGGCGATCTGTGCGACCTTGCACCCCCCCAAGGTCCCAAGTGGTGGTGACTGCTCACCTGCCAGCCCACCCCAAAGCTCCTTGGCGGTGGCAGAGGCCCACTGGCCTGCCCACCCTACACTTCTCCCTGCAGTGCCGGTGGCAGCAGACTGCCCGTCCGTCCAGCCGCTCAAGCTTCCCAGCGGTGTCAATGTTGGCAGAAGATTAAAAAAAAACATGGGCGAAGGAGGGGGAGGGAGGGGCGGGCCAGCCAGCCGCGGGCCACTCAGAATGGCCTGACGGGCCAGATTTGGCCCCCGGGCCGGACTTTGGGCAGGCCTGATCTATACTAATCAAGGAATAGCATAGCAGCAAGTGATATATATGGTTGGGTTGTACTTTCGGGGCAAGAACGTATAGCAAACTACTAAAGAATAATTTTCACGCTATGTAATGATTTTTAGTTCACTTAGCTGTGTTTGCCTTATTTTTTTCTGTCCGGTCACACCTTCCCTTTAATTCTCTCCTTGGTTGTGCAAAGTTCTTTATTTATTGTTATAGATCTAGGCGACAGGAGGATGAAAATCTTGCTCAGAGCTGAATGAAATTGTCTTCTCCCATCCTGTTTGATCCCCATTTGAAACTAAGTGTGTTGATATTGCATGGGTTTGTGGGGAATGTGTAACACGTATAGGGAGATTCTGAAGAATACAAATGGAGCCAGGCAAGAACGAGGTGCTAAGGTTTCAGAGGTACAAAGTGTGATTGATATCTTGCCTGTTGTCTTGGATTGTTTGGGCTTCACAAAGAATTCTTTCTTACAGGATGTTATAATTTCTCCTTTCTATGATGACTACTTTGAAGACAGGGTATTATCATAGTGGAGATGAATTAGGATGAAAGAAAGGATGCAGAAATATATCTTGCGGTTTCAGGAACACAATGTGAACAAAAATATGCGTGTATGTGCATACAGCATGCACAAGCATGCATGTGCAAATACCTATGTCGATAAAGACAGTAGCATCTCTAATCCATTTGAATTACTGATGGCATCTGGGTTAGAAATTCAAACAGTAAGGATGTATAAGACTATGCTTTTTCTTAAGAGGATACAGTATATGAAAGCTGGAAATTGTTAGACCCAGTTAATTTTCTTGAAATGAGATTAGTTTTTTTTAAAAAATACATAAATGTCATTTGGCTGTAACTCTATTTGTTTTACAGTTTCACTGGCGGAAGAAGGCAATATACACCAGTCAATTCCCAGTGAAAAGCTCCCCCACCAACCCTTCTTATGTGTATGTGCTTTCTTGGCATGATTTCTTTCGGAAGTAAAAACTGCTGACAGAATGCACATTGCCAAACAATAGTGATTACAGTTTTAATTAGCAGGGGTGAAATAAGCTGCAAATTACTCATTTCAGACTTAATAACTAGCTAACACTGCCCCCCCATCAATTGCAAATAGCTGACTCTAACCCTAACTCGGTGAAAGCAGAGTGCAATCTTTCTAAATTACAGAGGATTAACTATTTTGGAAGGCTCGAGATGGGAGCAGTGTAAAAAACAACACCAAGTCCTTGGGAGGCAGCAAAGTGAACTTGTTAATAAATGTTAAACTTTCTGTTTCCTTTTAATTGAGAAATGAGAAGCTGGGGAGAGAGAGAGCACACAGCAATGCATTCTCTCACAGCTGGAGATGTGGAAGTGATGACCAGGTCAAGCAGGTGTGTTGAGCGTTGTTCTGACATGAAAACAAAGATAACTTTACCACTGCTACTTAACCGTAGCAATTTCAAATGGCCTTTATAAAGTGCAAATTGTTCTATGGTGTAATAATTCATTACCTGTCTCAAATTGCAAAGGAAGCCGAATCCTGGCTTGGCTGAACAGCGGAAGCGATTGTCTTTCTAGGAAGAAATACAAGATGTGTGTTCTCTCCTAAGAGAACTCTGATTCATCAGCACCAGCCTTTGATTTAGTGTATGTAGACTTTGCTTTGATGGCAAAGTTAGTCTCAAAGGAAGTTAAAGTAGGTTAAAGGATGCTTTTTACTAGGCTAGGCATATTTGAGAATAGTGTACAAGTTTTAGATTTTGGCGATATTGTTCTCTACAGTTCAAGACATGTACACTTCTCAGCAGAAAAGAGAACTGAACTGTGTGTATGTCTTGTATAACTTATTGGAAAAATCTTGGTATATTTTACTTAAATCATAACATGCACTTCTCCATAGCAAGTGATGTTTTGGACTAGAGGACAGAGAAATGTCCAGAAAAGAATGACATCTGTGTTATGTTCAAAAATGATCTTGTCCCTTTTTTTGTTAAATAAGTCGGTAGTGTTGCACAAAACACATGACATTTCAGAGATTCCTGGCCATCTTAAGAAGCGAGTACACCTCCTCACTTTTTGTAAATACAGTATTTTAGTATATCCTTTCATGTGACAACACTGAAGAAATGACTCTTGGCTACAATGTAAAGCAGTGAATATACAACTTGTATAACAGTGTAAATATCCTGTCCCCTCAAAATAATGCAACACACAGCCATTAACATCTGAACTGCTGGCAACCCAGTTCACATTGTGATTGGCTCCCAAGGCGCCTAGTCACAACGTTGTGCAATATGGTTTCCATTATCACTTTAATTATAGCAATAATGGCCAATTGTGATGGTGTTTCATATATTAGCTTAAATTAGCACATGCAAATTTAATGCAAAAATATTCTCTTTTCTATGAAGGATAGTCTCCTCTTTGGTGTCACTTACCAGTCATGGCTTCATTTTTGGTAATGCCTGTCTTGCTACAGTTGGGTCTGGTTTGGATTTTATTGGAATCAACTTGAGTTTTCTATTCTATATTCCTAAGTTCTTTTTGGGTGGATGTAAATATTTATTTTTTAAAAAAAATATGTACAGTATTCTAATTTTTGAATTGTGTTCAAAACTGTTACTATCTGATGCCTAAAATGTCAAGACTGGCGACCAATGTACCCCCTGATGTTTGTCCCTGCTGCAGAAGTAGGGATAAGTTTCTTTTTTCTTTTTTGTATTGGGTCTTTGGATGTCCATACTGACCTCAGAGTACCAATTAAAGTTTCTATATGAGATAATTTTTTTTTTGCTTCCATTACCTGCATCAGTTTGTATAGCGTTGACCAGGCCTTATCACAGATGGAAATGTAATGTGTAAAAATCAGGATGTAGTAATTAAAATGCAAGTTGTCGCCAAGAGGTAAGAAGGCCAGGAGGGCCATTTAACCTTGACTTCAAATTCAGGGAGGGCCAGACATTCGGAACATGCCAAAATTTTTGCAGCCCTCTTCCAATTCTCCTCCTTCTCCTCCTCCCAAATATATTGAGAGGCCCTGTTGCTCCTACTCACAATACACTAGAGAACTCAGGCCACATGCTAGCCCCAGTTCTTATATCTTGGCTGGATCCTGTATTTGAATTTCTACACCATGATTTTTGCACCTTGTATTTCAGTTATAATCAAAGGTCCCTGATCTGCTTCTATAGTTAAATACAGTAGCACCCCCGTATCTGCTGATTCACTCTCCACTGATTCAGTAATCCATGGATGGTGATCAGCTGGGGGGGCGGCAAGGAGGGGAAAAAAATAAAACTTTTTGGAGAAGCCCACCTCCTCCCTGCACTCTCCGGAGGGGTGGAGGACACTCTCCGGAGGGGTGGAGGACATGGGGTGGCAGAAGAAGCATTCACGCCACGCCACTCATCCGGAACATTGGGGGCTGTGGCAGAAGCAGGGCCCACGCCACACCGCTCACCAGGAACATCCAGCCACAGTGGAAGAAGCACCCGCACTTCCTGCAGGCATCTGCAGGTCCACGTGGGCACCTCTTCCACCGCCGCCCAGATGTTCTGGGTGAGTGACACAGTGCAGCATGGATGCTTATTCTGCTCTCCCCCAATGGCCTCCACCCCTCCAGAGAGTGCCTGGCAGGCACGCAGGTGCAGCGAGGAGAAGGGTTTCTCTAAAAAGGAAGTTTTATTTTCTTAAAAATGAAACTTGGGGTGGCTGGGGGTTGCGGGCTGGGAGGCGGGGAGGCCACCCCGGATAAGAGGGTTAGCTCTTATCCACGGATTTCGATATCCGTGCAGAGTCCCGGAACCGATCCCCTGTGGATACAGGGTTCCTACTGTAATTAAAATTTAAAGATGAATCCAATGATTTCTTCTTTAAAATAAATTACCTGGGTCACAAATAGAGCAATCCAGTACAGTATATGGAAGATTAATGGGTGTGGGTGTGCCTTGGAGCCTTACTAGTTAAAAAAAACTGGATTGGGAAGCAGAAGGCAATTTATTTGTTTTTCCAGTTTAATGGTTCATCTGCCTTTACCTCCCAGAATGCATTCCATTAAAATGGAGAGGGGAAATAAATATGCTGGGTTCAATTTGGCATACCCGTGGAAGGGAAGCTGTCAGGAGATGAAGAAAGTTTTAAGTTGGTCAGACACATGGTTATCCTGGCCTCTAGAATGCCCCACATAATATTACTTGTAAATTTAAAATTTCAGAGCTTTCCAGGATGCCACTGCGGGTAATCTGGAAGAGTTCATTCTAGGTATGCCACTCACCATTGACCCACCGGTGGGAAAATATTCTCACCGTAAGCTAATTCCCCTCTGCCAGTTGGGGTTGTTCTCCAAGTAGCAATACGAATCAGACCAGATTGTTTGTTGTAAAAGGTGTTTGGGTTGATATATGCATCTGAGGGGTGACCCCAATAAACCTGAGCAATCCACTAGACAGATTTCACAGATGTTGAGTGCTTATGGCTTTGTAAAGTTAGTGCTTTGATTTATAGTTCTGAAAGAAAGAGTGGAATTTGAAGGCTATCCTGATGGATAGCCCTATGCCCAATGCAGTGCATTAATTTTATTTCCATTCTGTTGTTTTATGGATTTATTGGGGACCCATGTCTCCCTGATAAATCCATAAAACAATAGAATGGGAAATAAAATAGGATACTGTTCAGCCAGAGATTCTTGTGGCATGGTAATTCCAGTCTAGAAAAGTTGACCCCCCAGGGGTAGCATAACACAGGTGGGCAAATTATCACATCTTCTTCAATATGTGATAATTTGCAGCAATTTACATATCAATAGTGGGGTTGTAGTATCTCAATCCTTCTTCCCATTACTCTCCTGACTTTGATCCCTGCATAGGGCAGGGGATTGAACTCGCTAGCTTTAAAGACTACTTCCAACTCCATGAATCTGTGATTCTACTGGTATACAGTAGGGATGAGCATTATTTTCTCTCTCCAGAAATTCCCATTAACTCTGATAAGCATAATCCATGGTGAGGAATATTGGGCTTTGTTATCCAACAGTGTCAGATTGTGTGTACTTTGTTCACTCCTGCTTTATAATGTTGATTTCTCCTTCCGTGCATTTTCTGCAACATGTTCTCAATAATTTCTGGTTCTCCAGCCCCACCCCCCGTTTCTGCCCCATGTAATCCAGTACTAAATTACTAGTTTTTAAGGGCCTGTCCATACTAGCATATTACTGTGGTATATAGATTGCTGCGGGCATGGTTTTGATTGAAAATAAAAGACATCATTTACAAGTGTTTCTACTTAGAAGGATCAATTCTTCCCCTTTAAGGGCATCCATTCTTTTTGTCATGCTCATTGTTTAACCTATTTAGCAGGGAGATGGCAGCCTCTGTCACTCCAAGTTGGATGACACCTTGCAAAGAGTTGCGTTTTCAGGTAGTTTGGCTCTTGCCTTTGATAGAAAGATTCAGGCAAGGGGTGATAAGACTGTTAGCACAAGCATGGGGCTGAATTATCCAAGGCTGTTGTCAGTTTAAGACTACAGCCACTGTGTTCTTTCTTTAGTTTGTAGCTTTGAGCCTTTCAAAAAACAGTTACTGTACAGAAATACTTTAATAATGAAAGCATTTGTGTATTAATTGTTGCCCACCCATCAATCTACCATTTTAAAAAATCTAGCTTCTCCCTGTCCCACCTTTCTGATGGGTTAACTGTGACAATGAGAAGAAACAGATGAGGGATGCATGGAAGATTGTTAAGCAAATGGATTTGCATTGGTTCGTTATCCTTTAGGTAGGGTTGTAGTTATAGTGGTAATGAAAACTAGAGGTATTTCTGTCCTGTATAGATAGTTTCATCAGCAGTTAGGTATGGCCAATACTTGATATTCTGACTTTTATTTTGCAATTGAAGCAATGTTCTTATGAAATCCCATCTAGTATCATGGGAGTATAATACTATCATAATACTACCATGATTTCCTATAAACACCCGTGTTGCTGGCTAGAGAAAATGAGAATTGTAAAGCAAAACATCTGAAGGCACTATTGTCAAGAAAGCTATTCTAGATATACAATGGGGGTGTCCCTATAGATGTCATGGGTGATTACGTATGTAGTTTTCAATATAATAGGTATTTATTGGAAGTTAGAATTATATAACCCATAAAACAGGGATGGATAACTTTGAAGCTGTTTGAATGAGCAGAGAAACATTTCAATCTCTCAAGAAAAAGAAGTCCAGTTGCCATGACTCAACTTCCAGATTTCACATGTATAGTAATGTGTAGCCTGCATACTGTTATTAAAACTGTAAACTGCCCAGAGACTACTTGAAGTGGTATGGGGCGGTATAACACTTTGCTTTTTTGCTTTATATTCAGATTTTGAGCAAGATTTTAGCAAGACTAATTTAGGAAAAAAATTAGCCTGTAACATACCAGTAAGGCCTTAAGACTTGATACTGTACTATAATATCCAGTGTGCTGGTTGGGTGTTTTTAAAAGAATTTGTATCAAAATCTGCATTGGTAGGCCCAATTTCATACACTAAGGTGACCAGTTCATCCTATCTCTCCCATGGACCATACCCATGAATAATTTGCTCATATGTAATCTGGAGCCTACAGTGTGCTGCAATTGGAATGGGTTCACACTTTTTCATATTGATGTGAATTTTGTGCAAGCTCTAGGGATGGTCAGACAGTGGGGGGTAGTCTTTTGGGATTACAGCAATGGTGACTTGCAAATGAAAACCAATGGGAGTCCCACTGTGCAGGGATGTCTGGCTTGGGGGGAAAACTGTTACAGTACATGAAAAGAACCCTAGTTAACTATTGTTATTATCATAGTTGATAAACAATAACCAAACCTGTGTCATATACTAGGACATCTTCACACTAAAACTGAAGGATTCATATGCTTGATCCAGGAGCAAGTTCTTTGCACTAGGTATTGTCAGAAAATAATTAGAAAGAAATATGTGATGTATGTAAGGCCTGCAATGAATCTAATAAAGCCGGATGTCATATCGTAGCTGGATGCCCCAAGTTAACATGAACGTATTCTAGGTGAAGGCATATCCTAGTAGGAAAGATAATTTTTGAGAGTTAGCCAAATCTTATGGATTACTCCTATGTTTTCTTCCTTAATATCATTTGCAGCCACCTCGAGTTCTAGAAAATGAATCAGCAAGTTATCACAGATAAGACAGTTCCTTTTAATAAGCTGGATATTATACTTCTGAATAAGCAATAACAAAAAGATACCATGTAGGAATTCTATAAATAAGCAATCTGTAAAAGTCCAAAAAGTCAAAAATACCAAACATTAAGGCAAGAAATTTAAAGAACAAAAATGCAAGATCAGTGTATCCTTCTCCCCACACCAGTTTCGCCAAACGCTGTCATTCTAAAATCTTTGACTACTGATTTAAAACAATTACTAATAGCTAGTAATTTTCTCCCCCAAATTCAAAAATCAGTCATGTTGTAGACTTGTCATTCCACCTGGAAATTTTGAAGTACATGACACCTAATGTTTAGGCTTGACTGTGGTTTTGCTCCCTGCACCAAGCAATGCTGAGAAACAAGAAGCATTTTTAACAAGAAAAACTATAGCAACCACCTCCACCATCACTCTTTGCTATGACTATGAGCAGCTGTCATATACGGTATTAGATTGCTCCATTTATTCATTTTGCCAGACACAGGTTTTTCCCATTTCTGCTATTGGAAGGACAAGGATTTAACCTGGGATTGTCTGCGTTCTGCTGCTCTGTATTCTGTTACAGAAGGTGTGTATGTGGATGCTTAAAGATATTTCCAAATACCTTTCCCCCCATTTTCATATAATTGCTTCACCTTTCTCATAAAATGAGGATGTAATGTGATTTTCGTGACTCAGTTTAATCTCAATTCATTTTTTTGGCTTTAATTTCATTCCATCAATAGAACATAATTCATTTTTATGGAGCAGAATCCTATAAATTATAGCACCAGTATTTAGGAGATCATAAGAAGGCTGACACATGACATCTGCATGTGTAAAACATAGTCTTGAGCCCTTATTTTTCCAGCTTTTACAGCACAGTTTGTTAAACTCCCTTGCTGTAATCTACACCCTTCTGTTTATTCAGTTGGAAAGCCTGTTTGTCTAGTACATATAATAACTAAAATTGCTGAATTACCCAGTTGGACAGGTTTTGTCCAGATTTTAGACCTGGTGTCCATTTAGGCTTTCCAACAAACAGTGTCTAGCTAAGCTAAGACCTGCAGAATATCAAAGATAGAACTTCATGTTTCTCAAGGGTAATTGAATCATAGACCCATGGAATTTCAGAGTTAGAAGAAATCCCAAGAAAGAGTTAGGAAGTTCAACCACACATCAGGCTGTTCTGTCCAGACTTTAGATATGACACTTAGTGTCTTTTTAGCCCACCAGTTCACCCAGTTTCTAATCTTGCATGGACAGTAAAAATTTAATAGCACTGAAGATAAAAAGTGAAAAATGTAGTCACTATTTTGGTTGATTGGTTTGTGAGAAACAAACCTCTGTTTGTGATTCACCAGTAAGTGAATCCAATAAATGTGAGGATTTCACAGAAGTGTAAGCCAAAAACCAAAATGCTGTAATTGTAGGATTGCTTGGTCCCTAGCTAATGCATAGATGGGTGAAACCTGTTTGATGCCAGGACCCTGCCTGTCACAGAACCTGATTCTGAGGGGTTAAATGGTGAAGAGCTGCTGGAGGAGCCTTGCAGCTCAAGTCAGCAGGCAGCTGCGTCTGATGACTCAGCTGAAAACATATCTTCTCCCCCTAGAAGGGCCATGAGCAGGATTCTGCAAAGACATGCTACCAGGAGAGCTAGGGAAAGGGTCTTTGATGCTAGACGGGGAATCAGGTCGGGAAGCCCTGAGTACTAGCAGGAGCCTTTCCAGAAGTAAGGGTGTGTTCCCTGTTTTGGGATAAAGCTGGTAAGCTCACCTTGAGCTCTCTGTGGGAGCAACACATCATTTGAACTTGCAACCACGTTCCTGTCTGTGACCTTGGCTCTGTTTCCTGATTTTGGACTGGCTTCCTGGACAATGGCTTAATCTGTTCCCTTGGGTTTGGCATCTGGTTTCTGTTAGATATTCTGGTTTTGACTTGGACTGTTAATTGCTGGGAGTTGGATTCTGTTATTTATTTGGCACTTGATTGTAGCAATGGACTTGAACTTGCTTGGCTTTCCACTAAAGATCTTGGCAAAGAACTGAACCCTGTTTGTGTGTGTGCTCTGTGTGCGGGGCTTGACATTTGCAGAGCTGTCTTACAACTTACACAGAACACTGTGAAGCCATGGTAGCAGTGAATAGTTGCTTTTGATTCCAATTAGGAAAAAAAAAAGCTTCCTAGGAGCACCCTGTTTGGAACTTAATTACTCAGTCCCCTTAACCCCAAACCTCTCCAGATTTGGAGGGCTTAAAGGGCAGAGTCTAAGGGAGCTACCAATCAAATTTGGTGCCCCTTTGTTATTTTGTAGCATTTTTTTGGAAGGTGCCCATCCCTAGTGCTATATTGGAAGCAGTGTACACCTGTATACACAGCTAAAAATATGACTTGGAGAGAACTCTGATGGTGAACTCTCCTGAGTTGAGGGAACAAGATGGAACTTCTGCCTCACCCAAAAAAAACTTCTTTCATGTTCTTGGGGAGGATAAGAACAGTTTGTTGAGTTAGTTTCCAGTTATGTTTTGAATTGGTACCATCTAGAAATAGGTTGCTGTTGTATTTGTACTAATGTTGCTTATATGGATTCCGTGGATCTTTCTGTCTGACTTGTAAAAAAAAAAGGTATAAGTGTTAGCAACAATCAAATTCATTCCAACGGACACATGCGTTCTTTCCAGGGTTTGAATATTTTTCATGGAGGGGATAACTTATTTCTGCCCCTGTCCGTGGTGATGATGATAATATTAATCTGGATCATTGAGTCTAGTTGTTAAGGAGGTACATTGAGGGAACTGAATGCTCAAACTTTGGCTGTGCATCCAGATGCCTTAAACCATTTAAGTATACAGAGGTTCTATCAGTATTTTAGAGGAGAGTTTACATAAACACTTTACCAAATCAAGTACCTTGATTTTCAACATTTGTTACCTTTGTGGACAGTCTCCATGTAAACAGGCACCTCTTCTCTTTAGACATGCTTGTTATTTACTGAAGAGAGAAGGAGGTTGAGAGGGACCTAAGCAGTCTTCTAAACACATGGGGAAAACTGAATAGTCCGAATAAGGTTATTCTTACTGTTGTATGCAGTCCTGATGTGAGTTTATTCCCCGAAGAGCTCTGAGTGCTTAAAACATTTCAAGATCGTTTATATAGTGTATGCATCTTTTTTTCTCAGATTGAATGGTACACCACTTCCATTTGCCATGATCAATGTTGTCCAATAACATCAAATCATCTCATGCCTACAAAAAGCACACTTCATGATTCTGCAACTTAAATCTTTGTCTTTGGGCACTGGAATGAAATGAAACAGATGAAATGAATTTTGCTCTCTGTTGAAAAGGATTTTCTACCCAATTCCTTAAAATGGATTATCTGTCATTGTTGGTTATGAAAAGAAAGGTACTGGAGAAGACCTTGAATGAATTTTTAAATTCTTTGAGCATTGTTTAGAAACATGCATACAAGCCACATGTACCAATCTACTGATCAATAATATTTTTATGAGTATAGTTGATCTAATCACTACTGAATTAATGCACAGTGCCTTTGTTTTATCAGTAATACAGTAATTGCTGGAATTCAATTTATGGTTATGCAAGTGAAACTGAAGACATCATAGCAAAAAAACTGTCATTAATTAATGAGGTGCTGGTCATGTTTGTGTATGCATTTCCAGTGGTAAAGTTGGGCGTGTATCCAGAAATGCAACCAGCATCTTGTTAATTAGTGGCAATTTACCTCTGCATCTTACAGTACACGGTGTTACTTTTGCAAGCTTAAGACACCCATTGGATTCTTGCCAGTATTTTTAATGGCTATAGAGCAGGGTTATCTAAACTTTTTGCAAGGAGGGCCAGGTTTGGTGAGGTGAAAATGTGTGGGGGCTGACCATTCAGCCACATTTGGCCCCCGGGATGGGCTTTGGACAAGACTCTAGGACATGCAAGGAGGTTGGGCAGATGCTGCAGCAATGAAGCCAGGGCGGGTAGGCTGGGCAGGTGGCTTGGGGGACAGATGGAGTCAGGGAGGACAGGCAAACTGTAAAACTGTAAGCTGATACCTTGATCCAGTATGGGGAGAGGCCAGCTGGTGGGGATATATGACAGGTTGAGCTGGCCGAGAGAAGAGGCTGCTGGCCACTCAAAATTTGAAAACGGGCTGCATTTGGCCCCTGGGCCTGACTTTGGACATGCCTGATGTAGAGAGTCCCAGAAGGAGCAATTTATATGCAAGATTAGGTTTGAGACCAGCACTTTGCTCTAAGTATGTGCATATGTGTATGTGCATGTGTCAGAGAGAGAGAGAGAGAGAGACAGGGAGAGAGAGAGATGGTATCCAAGTTGAGAGTTTCTTCATTGGAATTAGAAGCAGGATGAATCTGTTTGATAGTCACTGTATGTTTCTGTACTGAGTATTAAGTTACCAGCTGTGATATGTGCTTGCAGTAGTATACAACTGAGAACTTACAACATAATGCATTGTATCCCTAATGGCTAATGTGTTACAAATGAGAGTTTGAACTAACTCTGAACCTGTTACATAATTTCAGAGGGGGGCCTGGATAGTTTAACCTTTGAATAACCATAGAGGGAGCCCATTAGCTAGTTCAGGGGTCCAGTCTTCAAATAAAAATGAAGAGAATGACCCTAGCCTTTGTAGAGTTCAGACATGACCACCTGCCATTCTAGCCAAAAAGAAGCTTACTACCATCCTTCAGTATAGTCAACTAATAATGTAACTACAGTCACCCCCCACCATTTTGCGGTTTAGGTACTGCGGTCCCACTATATTGTGGGATCACAGTACCTGCACCTTGGGCCGCCCCCCCCACTCCTCCATGAACTCTCGGGGCTGCTGGCTCCTCTGAGAACCCTCAGGGCTGCTGGGAGGGTGGCAGGCGGCGATCATATTGCCCCACGTCGCCCCTGATCCTCCAGAAGCCTCAGGGCCGTGGGGGGGCGGTAATCGCATCACCCTGCGCCACCCCCACTCCTCCAGAAGACTTGGGGCTGCAGGGGGGCAATCACGCTGCCCCACAATCTCCATTAAAATGCATTGCCAATGCATTTCAAAGGAAAAATTTTCCCCATTGGAATGCATTGAGCCAATGTATTCCAATGGGGAAAATTTTCTCCATTGAAATGCATTGGCAATGCATTTCAATGAAGATGGCCCCGGATGAGAAGTCTCGGGGCGGTGCGGCAGGCAGCGGGGGGGAGGTCAGATCCCTGTGCCACTGCCGCGCGCTGCCCCAAGACTTCTTGGACTGGCGTGTGCTGGCGGCGGCAGGGGGATCGGATTGCCCCCCCACCCCCGCCCCCACCTGCTTTTGCATATCACAGATTTTCAGGCATTGAAACCCCTGAGATAGGTGGGGTTTACTGTTCCACAATGGAGATTAGGAGAGAGTTACCATTTGATTGCAGAAGTGACTATTTGGTTCATTTAAATCAATTTTTTTTCTGCTATGCTTGGTGATCGGGGACTGCAGTTTATAAGAGACAATTGAGAAATACAAAATTGAAGTGAAAGACAGAAATAGCCATGTGATTCATGATTAAAACATGGGGTTTGCCTTTATCAGGATTACTAAATACCTCAGTACTGCCAGCCTTTCCAGTCCATCAGGCCTATGTTAAACAAAAACCAACTAAGTAAACAAATAAAAAAGCCTATAGATAGATAGATAGATAGATAGATAGATAGATAGATGGTGAAGAAGATTAAAAGTTGGTAATTGAGGCTAAATAGTAATCTGATTGGATCTGCAACAAGACAAATATTTGAGAATTTAAGGCAGCTTTAAGTCTAATGCTCTTAAGTTATTTCTTACGGTTTTTCAGTATTTAATATTTGGTTGATTGGATAGTATTAGAGGGAGAAACCATGAAAAAAGAGTTTCTACTTATTCTTGTCTTACTACATGCCAAACAATGATCAACATCAATCTAATTTAGAAGTACAATATTAAAAAGGCACCATCCCGATAGTACATATACAATATTGTGTGTAAGTTAGATAGCACTGTGCCATGAGTTAATTTTTAGAGGATTTGGTTGGGACCATGTCTTTCCCTGAGAGTCAGCTAGTCCATCTGTGATTGTGTGTTTGCTTTGCTTCTTAAAGGAAAATGACACTAGTTTTGAACAGATTGTGACAGAGGCATTTGGGGCAAGTTGAAGAAACATGGCCGGGGAGGGGGGGGGAATCTTGTATTGCATTTGTAATGGAATTCAGGAATCTTAGGTACTCTTCCTCATCAAGAGTGGCCTTAGTAGGCAGATGGGCAGTGCATAAATTGAATAAACGAACAAAAATAAACAGGAAGAAATCTAAATTCCACGCCAAGACAGAGCAAATGTACAACAATAAATAGTTGATCAAAGCAGATAAAGCTGAACCAGGGGAAGTAATTATCCCTGTCACCTGCAAGAGCCTGATGAGATTTTTCAGTAAGAGTGCTATGAAAAAAATTAAGGGCACCAGCTATCCAAGGTCTCAGTGAGTATCTGAAGCTTTTGGGTGTCATCCACAAGTGCTATAAGTGCAAAACTAGGGTAGGTGATGTCTTTATAGGTCACTAATAAAAAAAAAGCAAGCTGAGCTTTCGATGGCAAGCCAACTTTACCAAAGCATTGTACAGTGTTCCCCCGCCTTTTCGTGGTTCATATACTGCGGTCCCATTATATCACGGACCGCAGTACCCAAAAGGGCTGGGGGGGGGGAAGTGGCGTGCGAGGTTTAAAATGCCTTCAGCAATGGAGGCAAGCACTTGCCTCCCTTGCTGAATGTCCCTTTAAACCTTTCACGGTGCTCACCCGCACCCCTCCCTGGGGTGGGAGGGAAGTGGTGCGCAAGGTTTAAAACACCTTCAACAATGGAGGCAAGCACTGCAATGGAGGCATGTCGCAGATTTTCAATGATCGCGGGTTGGGTTGGTCCCTAACCCCCGCAATAGACCGGGGGGGGGGGATTACTGTGCCAAAAGTACAGTCTTGTCAAAAGCTGCAGTTTGTAAGGCGTTGAGTGCTATAAGCTGTTGAATATTTGAGGACATGTTTCCCCCCATTTGCTATACAGTACCCAGATTCACTCTTCATGTTCGTTTTCCTGTTTATCCTGCCCCCAACCCCACCGCTAGTTAATGCCTCTCGGAACTAACTGGTCTTGCTGATATTTTGCTGACCATTTTCTGCCAGCAAAGAAGGGTTCTGAGTATGAAGAAACTTCTGTATTGTTTGTATGGAAAAGTTTGACTATCCAAAGGTAGAGCTGTGGCAGTTTAGTATCATATAAGGTGTGTGCAGACCTAGCTTTGGCTGGCTTGCTGTGTAACTGTGGTCAGAGTTTGAAATTGTTTCTCCAAGTGCCACCTCTAGATAGATATTTGGTGGCCACGCAGAAGATTCATTACTATGTTTGTGACAATCTATTTGGACAGAAGGGAGAAAAGATTTACATAGGTGGCTAAAGTTTATTTAAACCATAAAGGCTTAAAAAAGAAACACTTTTGCTGAAGAAGATAAAAGATAATAGTAAATCTGGATAAGACAGGAGTAGCACTTACTACCATTTGGTCCCACATGTTGTGTTTGTACACAGAACTCCTAATCCATTACTGAAGAAGTCTGGAGGCGAATTTGCATGCCTTGTCCTTCGTAATACAGTATGCAATTGTTCCTTGCCCTGCCCGTTTTCCACTGGCCATGAGTATGGTATTGAACTAGGGTGGATATTTACTATGGTTTGCTGTTAGTGAGAATAAATGTACTCCATGCTCCTTCTTTCATTTCAAAATATCTTGCTTTTTCTTTATCTTGCTGATGCTATGGGAACACACAAAGGTTTTCACTTTAGATGGTCATGTTTGACAAATGTAACTGTCTTGGTTTAAAACGATTAAACAAATTAAAAAGGGAGAGGAGGGAATTGAAAGATTTTAAGTCAGGTTTGAAGCTGGCTTTGAGATCCCTTGTAAATTATCAAAATCCTCCATTTGACATCCAGCATAGTTCAAATTGCTGTTGGTGTAACTCTTGACCTTGAGTTTAAGATAGTAAAGGGAATTTGTGTATATAGGAGGGGATGTCATGGTCTGCTCTCAAACTCTTGCCAGTTGTAAAAGGCTTGATCTCGTTATGCCTGTGTAGAGACATAATAAGTAATTACAGTAAGTTAAATTATTAAAGTAAGTTTTTTTTTGTTTCACCTCCCATCAGTTTGTATCTTTGACACTCAACCAAAAATTGAAATGCGGGCAGATTGAAAACTACTTAAAAACTTTTCTTACAAGAGGGAATGATAGGAAATGGGAAACATACACCAAAGGGAATACAGAGTAAATCTTCTAGTACTAGCCTGTTATATTACATTCAGATACATTTTTTAAACGAGGAAACAACTACAGCAGTTATGAAGGAGGAAAAGAAAATTCCATACCATAGAATACCACTGAGCCAGAAATCTGACCTCCTACCAAATTGTTGCATTGGTTTCTGCAGTGTTCAATTTCTTGATTTTTCTGAGGATTTCCAAGCAATTTGATCATTTTCAGACTATTTCACCCCTGGGGTAAATGGATGTTCTTTAAAAAAAAAAGACTCAATAGAAGTATTTTGTTTTGTTTTAATGTCTCTCTTGTTTTTTCCTATCATATTAGGACTGAAGATAGTCCATGAGATTGATTAAAAAGATAAGGAAAAAACAAAGAGCTGTAGTATTAAAACTCAGACTAACTACTTGAAGTACTCAAGCATGGTTTACCAGTCCTTCCATGTGATGACACTCTGCAATTATGCAGGTATCCCAAGGCTACAAAAACCTAGCTCTTATCCTGGGAAGGTGCAGTGGGGGATCAAATTCCTCCTGAATGCAGCTCACTCAACTCACTGAGCCACCTAGCCAGCTAAAACTCTGTTTATGTGTTATGTACTGGCAGGTAAAAACCAATTTATAACACCATGAATAGGGCTTTCAAGGCCAGTGAGATATTTAAGGAGTAGTTTTATCAGTGCTACCCTCTGTCATGAGTTTCCATGGTTGAGTGGCAATTCAAAGCTGGGTCTCTTAAGTCCTAGTCCATTGCTCTATCCATACTGGGTATCCCCAGAGGTAACACTGAGTTTACCAAATTATAATTACATTAAAAGCAGCATAAAGGTATTTTAGTTAAAATGTATGTATCACCATTAAAGACAAAGGTCTCTATCTTAGCAGCACTCAGATGCCCCAAGCCTGCCTGAATAGAAGGGTCACTGATTATTGGAGCAAGGCTAACTGTTGGGGGCCAGCTTATGTTTCCTTGAGGGGGAGTTACACAGCTAAGGATCAGTCATTGGGAAAGTATTGCATCCCCACCAACCATGCTTCTGAAGGTGATGAGTAAAGAGGAAAGCCTCCTATAGAAATCTGGAAAAGTGGAAAGGTCTAAACTAAGTTCCCAAAGGAGAACATTCTACAGTCTTGAAGCACCCCAGAGGAGTGCTTCTGTCTTGTGTGGGTTCTTTGTTTATTTCTTCCTTTACATCTCACCTCTTTCTGAATAAGTTAAAGGTATCTGATGTACATGTGACTCTTTTAAGTTTCTGTATATTTACTCTCACACTGCCCATTAGCGACTAAATATAAGACAGGTTCCTTGGAAATCATACAAAGTTGGATATTATCAATATACTGACAGGACAGTAGCCTGAAGCTCTAGACCAGCAATTTCTTATATATGTTAAAAAGAACTAGTGACAAAAGAGAGGCCAGCAGGTTCAGTGACTGTGATGCTAAACAGGATTACTTGAATATTAACTTCTGAGATCAAGTCTCTCAAGAATTGGTGCTAACATAAAACTGTCTCCAATCCCTATCCCAAAAGTTAGCCAAGAAGATACCAAGGTTGTCAAAGTTGCAAAGGGGTCTTAACAGACTATACAGAGACAAATGCCCTCCTCTCCAGTTTTTAGTGTCAGCTGCCCCGTAAGGTGAACAAACTCATATCTGTCTCATAAGCAGGCATCATGTCAAACTGAAGTGGCTCTAGAGAATACATCTAATCTCAGAATCCTTGACATTCATGTAGTAGCTCTTGAAAGGAGAAACAGCAGCCTAAGGATATGGGTGTTTATTGTGATATCATTCAAAACAGTATCTTCCAAGACAGGAGTGCTTAATCTGATTTAGTGGAAATAACTGTACTCTGTAAAATTGTACAGTAGTTATTACTACAGTAACCTGCTATTGCCATCATTGCTCTCGTCTGTCACTCCTTTGAACGAAGACTAAAGTAATGAGCAATTGAAATGAGTGCATGAAATATGACTGTAATGTTACTGCTGGCTAGGTTTTGTAAAGGGGAAATAATAAATTCTTGGTTGGCACAGGGTCTGCTGAAGTACTTTTGTTAACTGTATGTTATTTATGGCATCCTAAATTTTTATTTCTTCTCTTCCTGCCCTTCCATAAGCACTTTCACCAGTCTTATGCTTCACTCTTGCTTGTAATTTAATAGATTTAAAATACATTTATGGATAGTTATTGCTAACCACGAGAATATTACATGTAACATTTTATCTGTTTAATACTATAGCTGGAGATGTCATGTGTTTTTGAGAATATAATCTCGTTAGTATTATTGTACTAAATCAATTAGTATTGATTTTATTTACCATTTTAATTGTTCAATTCTTAATATTTGCATACGTGCCTTTTTAAGCTTTTAATTATTGTCTTTTTAATGATGTAAGCCACTTTGGGTTTTTATTAAGGAGAAAAGTGGGATTAAATAAATAAATAAATAAATAAATAAATAAATAAATGGTGCATCCTGATTAAGAGTGTATAGGTGTTCTTGAGACCCATTGGCTTAGCAGCACTTGGTTTGAGCAGAAGTTTTGTCTGTTGGGCAAGGAGGTACAGTGGTGAGATCTGCTGAAGGAACTCCATACAGATTGCTGGTGGTAAGTTCTACCAATCAAAATGGTTCCAACAGAGGAGCCATTAATGGTAGTACTCGTGGTTTGGGAAAGAACTGCCTTCCCTGAATTCCAGCCACTACAACATTGGACATGCAGGCCTATGGTTCAAGTTGTGATCTGTGCCAAGATAGGATCTAATGACTAAAGTAAGGTAGAACTAGATCAGGTCCATTTAATCAGTAAATATTTAGTGAGTCAACATTTTTCTAAGTTATATTGATTCAGTAAGCCTCTTCTAGTTGCGACTTACTATGGAATTTCAGCCAGAATGAAAAACTGTTTCATTGATACCAGCAGGACAAAAACACACAAGTAGAAAAAGGGTTCCATTCACCATGTGCCACAATATGTTTTCAGGTTCTTACATGTTGTGGCCAAAAGACTTTACAAAAAAGGGAGTGGTTTGAAAAAAATAAAAATGGTGGATTTCTTGTGTGTATATATATTGATATATATTGATATTTATGTAATATTTGTATAACTTGCTTTAGCTAGTTGTAGCTAAATGAGAAGATGCTGTGGTGCATTTCAGTTGCATGCCTTTTCACATGACTGGGTAACTGAGGTGCACCCTGGTACCTTGTTAGTTAGCCATAATAAGTCACACAAATGTTGCGAGAACACCTGTAGGATTCAGAATTAGGAGTGACAGGATACACTGGAACTGGGAGTGAGGGTTCCTGATGGTGCGACTAGAGTCAAATACTATACATGCATCATGTTGATAATTGTACCTGCTGTTTTTCTCCAACATCTTACTCTAGAGCAGGGTTGGCAAACCTACAGCACGGGTACCAAAAGTGGCACTCGGAGGAAGCCCTTTCTGTGGGCACCCGACATCGCCCCTTCACAGCCACCTGTAGTCATGTTAAATTGCTGTATTGGCACTTTGCAAATAATTAATGGGTTTTGAATCACAGTTTGGGTACTCGGTCTCTAAAAGGTTCACCATCACTGCTCTAGAGGTTCTTCAGTAGATGTTTAGAAACTGTGAGTAAAGAAGCTTTTGGTGCTGGAATCTGGAACTATACATCTCTAAGATTGCCTTTGTTTCCTAATGCTTTGGGCTGGTGATGGAAACAAGCTAGAAACATGTGACGATATTTATTCTGTCACGAAACATTCTCTCTAGTTTAGAATTGCGTTGGATTTTGCTCTGGGTATTGGTGGTGCTTGTATCACTACCTCATATTCCCTTCTATTAATCCTGGCAGCAAAACAGTAATTTAGAATTAACATGTGTCATAAAGGTTTCTAATATTATGTTCTCTTTTGTTTTCCAGAATAATGGTTCCTTGGTCTGGTGCCAGAATCACAAACAATGTTCAAAGGTACAGAACTTCCTTTAAAATACACAATTGTTACAATTTATTTTGCTTGATGGTGTATTGATGCAAATCTCTATAGATTACTAACAATTTTCTTGTTCTTTAGGCATTACAATATGTTCTCCCCCTAATATATTCTGGTTCTTTCCCACAACACAGCAAAACTGTCATCTTCATCATTTAGCTGTTTCTGACAATCAGACTCATTCCTCATATGTGTACAATTTCTTACAGTGTTAGTATCACTTAAACGTGCTTAATTAGGCCCAACCAGTTGGATGTAGTGCTGCTGATTACATGAGATTAACAAGTACCAAATTGTATTATTCTACACTCATTATTTTTCAAGAAAGATGCAGTATAATAGTTGATCTTATTAACAACAGGTAAATATCCCAACTGTCTATTTTGAAACCAAATATTTTAATTTGACAGTTTAATTTCCTGAAGAGTTAATTACATTGAAAGTCTCTCCTGATCTTGTTTTTGTCTTGGTTTGTGTATGTTGACTCATTGACCTTCCAATAATTGTAGCGTAAATGAGCTAATAACCAATTGATTCTACTAAAAAGCATCTTGCTAAGTTGCCTAGAGAGAAACAAACATGATTCATCAGCTTTAGAGGGTCAAAGTGGAACTATAGGGCTTAATCCCTGGCTGCTCTTTTCATGTACGATGCTGAGTGCATCTGTTTGCTGTTCTATAAATTCACCTGCAAAGCTATTAAATTTATGTTCTGAAGAGTGGTAGGGGAAAATGATTTACTCCATGGTACACGGCAGCATACAAAAGGCTGACTTTGTGAAGAGTCTGTAATAAATTGAGATGACATTAATAAAAACTATAGTATGGTGTAAGCAATGATACTTGGTAAAGAAGGGTTATTTGTTTTACAAATATATTTCACGTGAAGAGAAACTATATTAATTAATGTAGTCCTATTTACAGTCTTTTCCCATTAAATTATTGATGTATAAGGGGAACATTTGATTTCTACTTTTAAAAATATTAGCTGTGAATACATCACATATAAGATCCTGATATTCTCATTATAAAATCTGTGTCAGTGGGCACTGAAATTTTTTCTCAAGGTAATTTATTCCAGCAGATTAACTGGATCCATTTTAGTTTGGGATTAGCTGGTTTCTATCCAAAGGGATTTCTGTGCAGAACATATTTCAAAAGTACTGTGAAATTATCTTCCCCGTTTGAATGGAACAAAATCACAGTTTTCTGAAACAAGATATTTATTATGCTATTTGCATTTTATATTCTGATACCGGGACAGACTCCTTAAAGAGAGGCTTTCTGAATTTTATTTCACCAAAAAGAAGGAATAACAACAGGGTTTGTCTCTACAACTGATTGTGAGAAACTGACTCTCAAAAAAGCATGCAAACTTTTCTTTTAAAATGGCTTACAGAACTGTAATTTTCAAAAGCTCATACTGAAAGAGTCATAAGACTTTGCTTTTATTTTGTTTTGCTT
Organism: Phrynocephalus versicolor; assembly: GCA_023846285.1. Lineage (NCBI taxonomy): Eukaryota > Metazoa > Chordata > Lepidosauria > Squamata > Agamidae > Phrynocephalus > Phrynocephalus versicolor. The sequence goes on from JAHTLZ010003307.1 coordinate 3,300,300, forward strand.
TTGTTACACATAGACAAAACAATGACAATCTTGCATATTTGTGTGCTCTTCAACTTTATAATGATTGAAGTTAAATAAAAATGTAGCGGGGAGGGCAGATGAAGCAGTTTTGGACATAAATTGCTTCAGCATTATGTAAAAGGAGGTTTGTTAGGTGGCTGCTAAATACCCTTAGAAAGCTTTAGTTTTGTCATGTTTGTTTTGTACTTTTGATGTTGCTACCTTATTTTAAGTCATTAGTGATGCCCAGACTATCTATCTATCTATCTATCTATCTATCTATCTATCTATCTATCT
>JAHTLZ010003307.1:3300606-3313711 GCA_023846285.1 Phrynocephalus versicolor
CCTGATTCTGAAAAGTCTCAAATAAAAAGAGAAGCAAAAAAATAAAACAAAATGAAGCCTAGGAAGAAAGCAGGATAAATATTAAATCCAGCCACTACAAAAGTCACTGTTTCATGGACAACTTACTAAACTGTTTTACATAATGTAAAGCCCAAATGGCCTTCTGCTTCTGTTAACATGCAGTTAGTAATCCAAGATTGCTAATTTTATTGCTAATTGTGGACACGTTTCCATTTACTGTATATGATTTGTTATCTTCCCTATTCATTACTGGAATTTGGTAAGTATTTGCTGTTGGATTACATCTGCTCTGGTAGAACATGACTTTCACTTGTTCTCAAATAATGTCTGTTATTATGCTGGCAATATAGGCAAAATATCACAGCACTTTAAATGGTAAAAGAAGGTTCTGGTTTCGCTGCAGTGAAACACCTCGATAAGCTCTGTCCCCCTTGGGTGGGCAGGGTAAAGAGAGGCAGCATCTGGGGGCAGTGAAGAATTGAAGTGGCAAGCTTTGTAGCTTCAGTATTGCCTTATCTCTCCTGTTCGGAGGAAAGTCTGTCTGCCATCTGTTATGGCAGTGGGTCAATCTGCGCGTACCGGACAATGTAAATAATTGTGGAATATTTTGGAATTTTACTGACATAACTAAGACTGTATGTTTCCCCCTATTTTTATTCTTGAGCTTCATCTGGGACACTTTACTGCTTCAACAAGTACTAATTTCCCCCCTTCCTGAAAAGGGGGCTACAAGCATGTGTTGGAAGATTAAACTTTAAGAGTATTATTTCAAAGTTCTTACCTCCATATATATTGTTTTATGGAGTCATTTGCCTTGCTGAGAGAAGAAAAAGGAAACTATTTGGCCTTGGAAGTCTCAATGCTTCCAAAACAAACTTTTTAGGTAAGGGATTTGGGTTTTTTCCCCTTTGCTCCTTCCTGTTCTTGCTCTCCTTTTTACACCCCCTCCCTTCTGAAAGTGATTAACCCTTTGAAGTGGATTACAATTGAGTGAAACCAGAACAATGAGCTGGGAAATAATGTCAGACGAGCAATTTATGGATATGTTTGATAAACTTCAGGATATCGTTGACTCTCTTTAGTCTGAGCTTTTTCCTGAGCTCAATTCAGAAGCAGATGAGAGTCGTGACTAGATCAGAATGTTGAACCTGATATACAAGTAATAAGAAATATTCAGAAGGAATACTTGGAGAATGGAATGGCAGGAACTGCTCGGGAGACTAAGCTTTCTCCAGAACAGGAGAAAAGTCTCATTTTTAATCCTGATTTGAACATCCAGCTGGAACAGAGCATTCACTCTAATCTGCAAATTTATAATCTATTTGCACGGGAGACAGAATCCTCTTCAGAAGCTGAGGAGAGTCTCAATCCCAACCTTGCTGGGAGTATGGGTTTGGAACACAGTACTTTCTCCAATCCACAAATCTCAACAAATAGGCAGGGGGAATGTTTGTAGAGCTCGGCGCTGGAAGTTTCTGCATCACTGGATGGACCAACAGGGAAACAATTTATTAATCCCTGGCTTAATGAATCAATCACATAAAAAGCTATTAATGGATTACAATGAACTATAACAATATGGAAAATGGATAACAGAAATCTGCAAGCCAGCCCAAAACAAAGCTTTGTTCCAGTTAGATATAACCATGTGATAGAAAGCTGTTAAAATTATCTACCTATCATGAAAAATACAAACATAACTGGTTGAGATGTCCATTATATAGTAGTTTAATTAAATAAAGTAGATTAGCTATTTGAAAATTTATTATTAGGATTGAATGCTCTGTTAAGATTTGATGGTCTTGTTCAATGTTGCTCAATGTTGAAATTAATTGTTAAATGTGAAAATAGTCTTCAGTATCATTTATTTACTAAGTTAACTAGAAACTATTTTAAGAGGTCAGCCAATTCATTGTTAAGACCAGTTAAGACCATTGTTAACTATTGTTAACTAGACAGGCCAGTTTAACATCTTTGTTTATAGAACATCTAATTAATTGAATATTTGCACATGAAAAATGGAAAATGAAATACGGAAACCAGTTTGGGATGTCAGTTTGTTAATCTTTAAATGTTAGCCAGGCTAAGAAAGAGAGAGAGATTTTTCCTTTTAATACAACAAGAAAGAGAAAGACCAACATGTAATGCTTTTTTTCTTTTAATAACCCATTAAGTATTAATCTTAGACATGTAAGGTTCTGAAAATTTGGTAAAACATATAGGAACAGAGAAAATATAATGATGATGTCTCTTATATATCTAAGATTGTAGATTAGACAATCTTAGATATATGTACTTCACTATCTTAACTCCTTGTATTAGACAAAAATAGATGTAAGCCTATACCTATTATATATCAAACTAGTCAAATATAATTTAAGTTATTTAAATGAAGAAGTAAGTTTTAGGATTGGGAATATTGCTAAAACTAAATCTATATTTTTCATTAGAATAACATTAATAAAAATATTTAATAAATATGGAAATATGAAAATAATCTTGTTTGAGATTAGAAGAGAATCATGGAATAACTAGGCCGACATATTGGGAAAAACTTCAGATATATGTAACATGGCAGGAGATAAGCAATGTATCTGTTTTTACTTTGTTTTTAAAAAATAAAATATTTTTAAAAATTATTCCAGTGTAAACGTTGTTGGATTAAAATCCATTTCTTCAGATACAAGGGTGTGCAGATATGTGTCCTCTGTATTATCTGTATGATGGTGACAGACACGTCTGGTTGAGGATACAGAACACTGCTGTGAAGGCTTCTCATCTGACGTGGATTTTTGTACCTCTTGTACAAGAGTAGAGGGATAGATTGTTGCCAGCATATGATTGAGTGTCCCGGCCTCCCACCTATTGCATAAGAAAACACACAGACACACTTCTGGAAGGAAAGGACACAACTTTATTGGTTACAGCATCAGGTGATAGCTAAGCATTGGGATGGATCTAGGTCATTGATAGACCTTCCTGCCTCTCAATGATGCCACTCATCAGTGACCCACTGAGGGCCATCCACATGGGTTGACAGCTCATCCGTATATCCAGGCATACATCATTCTGTTCCTCTCTGCCACCCGGCGACTGTGGCAGGCTCCTGAGCTAAGCCAAAGCCATCCTGCCCCCCCAGCTCTTCTTAAGGAGATCCCTTAATTTCCAGGGGCCACTAAACCTGCCTGCAGCTTGTTGACACTGACTGGTTCCCTCACAATGTCCAAACCACAAGAGAAAGTTGTGCCAAGAAAGTGTTTTAGAAACTGATCCAAGGAAATAATATCCCAGACACTACGCCTCAATGGTTTCCATTCACCAACTATGCATAGCCATTTATGGTGTGGGAGAGAAAGCCACATCACTGAAATATGGCCAGGAAAGTACTACAGACCTAATTATGCACCCTGAAATAATTTCCCCCTCCAGCCCTGGTAGGGAAATTCTTCCCTCCGGCCTGCCTGCCTAGGCCCAAGTTCAGCTTGGGTCTGGCCAATTGGTGGTGGGGGGGGGGGGGGGGGGAAGGGCTCTGGTTCACTGGCATAGTCCCATTGAGCCCAGTGTCCAGCCGGATGCAGAACCCAAACTTCTTTTCCTTCTTGGCCACCCAAGTTGCCGCTCTACCCACAACAGGTTGGTGATGGTAAGTTGGAGGGCCATTTAAATTTCTCTTTATTTGCCATACCTGAGAACCATTGTATCTGGTACAAGGTCAGTTTCACACTTGAACTAGAGATCGTCACCCTGTCCTGACATATTGAACTTGGCTTTTTTAAAGGGGAAAAAAGAAACATTTGGGGGCAGCACAAAAGTACAATAAAAGTATTCACCAGGTATTGCAAAATTAATGGCTACATGATGAGTGACCTGTAGTTAAAATAAATAGAACTAAATGTGGTGTGGGATCTTCTCCATCATTTTGTGAGCTTCGGTAGTGCTGGAATAAGGCATTGCTGTTTAGAATGAGGACACCAGTGATCCGGAAGTCACTTCTGGTTTGCCGGAAATCACTTCTGGGGGCTCCAACAAGCCCAGGAAGTCTGTTGAAGGCCTGTTCAGGGCAGCGCCAGGCCTGGGGTAAGTGCAGGAGGCCTCAAACAGGCCCATGCAGCTTACCCCAGGGGACCTTGCCTTTCATATACTGTGGTCCTGTGATGATCTGGGACCGCAGTATATGAACCGCAAAATGGTGGGGGACCACTGTATATCTTTGCATGTTATTCTGAAAATGTCTTTTTTGACATCACAAATCTCTTTCTTTTTGGATCTTTCATAAATCTGCATGGGAAACGTTATGTTTCTAAAAAGGACATACGGGAAAGATGCTCAAAACCCTCTTGCCCTTCATTACATGGATAAGGCATTCTGTGTAGATCAAAGTGTAGTGCTCTTGCATTGAGCTAGAATGCTCTTCAGTGCCGTTACTTGGTTGAAGAAAAACGAGACATGTTGCAGCATTTAAACAATCTCCAGATCATGTAACTAGGACCTTCAGATGCAGAGGAATGCAATGGAACAGAATAAAAATTGGAATAGAAACAGGAATGAATAGAAATGGAATTTTTTAAAAAATGTTGATAATATGCAACAGAAACTTGGCTGCCATCTCTAAAGCAAGGAAAAGAATTAAACAAAAAAGGCAGTAGGTATTTATAGTAGTTGAATATTCAGGAGCATAAGGCTTTAGAAGAAGGACAGCTAGTTTGGCAGTGATGTGCCGGCTTTCAGGGCCAAATAGTTACCTGCTTTGACATGAAGCAACTTGGATCCCAGATCTAGCCCAATGTCTTCTTGATTGAATTGTTCATTCAGCAACAGTGGGGTTTTTTGGGCAAAATTTGGAAAATTTACCCTTTTTTTTTCATTACAACTTTCAGAATCTTCCAGCTAGCATAGAGAGTTGTGTAAAGAAGTTTTACTCTTGGGAAAGCTAATTATTTATAACATCTCCTTGATCCATATCAGGGAAGTGCGCCAGATGGTAGTGTAATGTCTCTTTAAAGTGTTCCCTAAACTAGCCATTTGCTTCTTCCTCGTGGTTGAAGATAAGGGTGTGATTCACACAATTTAGGAAATCATAAATGTGTTGCAACATATTGGCTTCTCCCATGGCATGGGAGAAATACTATCTACAGCTAACAGGCCATAGTACTGTTTTCCTGCATGAAACTTTAGCTGCCTCATGCTATCTTTTGCAGTTTCAAAAACAAAGCTTTTAGAGCAGGAAATCCCCCGTGATATGTAGAGGATTGTCTGTGAAAAAGGCAAAATTACAGTGGTGGGGGCTTGAGTGAAACAGAAGAGCTCAAACTCATTTAGAAAAGTACCAATATCCAGTGGTCAAGCTGGTCTGTCTCTAGAAATTGATTGGAGGACAGCGGTTTCTCAGAGCATTCAGGAGCAAACACCATCACAAACATTAGCTTTTAATTTAAATACATTGTTGAACAACCAGCCACCATTTTCTGCAAAAGCAGGAAGCATCAGTCACATAAGTGTTTATGCGTTCTGTTTTTCTCAATCCTGTTCTTTCCACTGTCCTCCCAAGATTGTTCTGTGGTGGACATTGTACTAAGTGTGTGATTTAGAAATTGGTAAGGAGAGGGAAAAGTTATTGGGCTATACCATTTTTGTGGTTTCAAATTTGAGTCTTTCAAATATTTGTTTCAAATTTGAGTCTTTTCTCGGTCATTTTCATTTTATTCTTTATGATAATGGCTTAAGATAATGTTAATAAAAATGAACTGTCAAACTAAAGGAGACCGTCTCAGTGCAGGTAACTTTAATCAAAGTAAAAATCTAATGGCAATTACAGGCAACACTGTCAAGTGTTTTTATAGCTTTGATACACACTTGTTTACGTTTTCTCAATCTTCCCAATTTCCCTGGTTCTAGGGAACTTTCCCATTACAGCAGTCTTCTTTCCCAATATCATGCGGCATAGCACACTTGCGCTTCACTTTCGCACTTTCAATCAAACTTTTCTCAGTTGTTCTCACTGACATGAGAGAGAGACTTATAGGCCTACAGTCTGAACCAAAGTTTGCGCCATGCATCAGGACTATAGATGATGTCCATTTCGTTTATCACATCATTCTATATTTTATCAACCTCCCAATGGCAGCTAGCAACTTTGCTTGCTACTCTGATGAGGAAGTTGGCAATGTCTAGGCAAATTAATGTGGTTATTAGCATTGTCCAAGCTCTTAACAATCTAATAAAAATTGTAGAACTGCAGAGCTGGAGGGGATCCTACACATCAGAGTTCAGCCCCTGTCAAGGAGGCACTGAGGGGAATCAAACTCTCAACCTCTGGCTGCACAGCCAGAGACCTAAACCAATATTTTTTTTATTGAATACAAATTTTATGTATATAAAAAAACAGATTGCTGATACAGATCTCTTTTTGGAATATTAGGAACCTACTGAATGTTCTCCAGAGTAGCTCTTTTTGGCATTATGAGAAATTCGAATGAACAAGATTTAATTAAGCCTGAACTTGGTTCCATTTTACCTTTAATGTTGAGAGTCCTGCCTCTCTGAATCCACTCATTCATTCCGTATCTAGTACCACAACTGATTTAATCTTCTTGTCATCACCTTTAAAGAGTGGCATAACTATCATCTTTCCTTAATTATCCCATCCGTGACAAGTGTCAGGTTGTCCCCATTCTATCCATTCTAGGTGTGTGTTCCTGCTTGTCTGTTTCCAAGCAGACATATTTGTGTTGCATGGGCTTTCTCTCGGCTTTCTGCATGCAATATAGCAGATCTCCAAAGTCTCCTATCACTCTGGACAGACAGCGAAGACCATGCAATAATTGACGTTTGCAGGGTATTAGGCTGATTATATGTAAATACATTCTATATAATTTCATGCTATATTTGCTTATCCAGATTGTGAATTTGGGCAGCGATATAAGGAAATAATAAGAAATGCCATTAGTACAGTTGAGGATTATATTGGCTAATCTATTTATGATGTGTAAACCAGAAATTGAACACCGATAATATTTTATTGGGTGGAACTACTCCAAGTTAATATTACAGTTTTGTGGGACAAGAACAAAAAGAAGAAGAAGAAGAAGAAAGGATGATAATTTTAAAATTCAGATATCTTTACAGCCTCACTTAGAACAGAGTTGAAAAGAGGGTTGTGAGGAAACATAATTTAGGGATGTCTGTGCAGTGACATTTACAAGGGGTGGAAATAAGTGACCCACTGTGAATGTCTATCCCGCTTTCTTTTCTTCTCCCCCCCCCCTTTGTTGCCAACAATGCACTGACAGTAGCCGTTGATTGATTGACCCAATGACAAGGCCAAAAGGCCATTCAAAGCCTTCAGAATAGAGAGGGTTTTCTAAGAAAAAAATGACAGAGACTACAATTACAGCAGCCCAGTAAACATTCTGTGTTGGAAAACAAGTTTCTTGCTGGAGTAGCTCCTTCTTCACATACTTTCTGTGAACACTTCTCTAGGATTACCAAGTCTGTCAGTCTTTTTTTTTTTCTAGAGAGAAAGGGCAGCTTTTCTTTGTGTCTCCAGCCTCCATCGCAGCCTGACTACATCTCCTGAGTTGCCCTGCCCTGTCATACTATATGGCACTTATGATAGGTGTGCCATCTTTTCATGTTGGGTGGTTTCTAATCAAGCGTATTAGTGAGCGTTTTAGAGGAACATTAGCCGCAATAGTGGTGAAACTCCATTTTATTAAAAACTACAGTAGAACAGTAGAAACAGCCATCTCTTCTGTGACTATGCATTATAAAACTGTATAAAACTGTGGAAAATTGATAAAAATGAAAAGCTTTAGCTTAATATGATGTACACTAGTTGTAAACACTGGCGTGTTGAGTACTGTCAACGAGAAAGAGAAAAGAAGGTTGTAATTCAGAGGCCTCTCTTTGATTTTCAACCCTATGGGCTTCACACTTTTATGATGAAACAACAATGGATTTATTGAACTAGTTGATATAGATGAAGAAACAGGTTCAAAACATGCCTGACTGTCTCTGACCCAAATTGCCTTCACTGGGTCAGAGTCCTTTGCATTCACCTCTAATCCCTGGGTTACCTCTACCAAGAAAGTTGTCCCTAGTTTTAGTGGTATATGTTCACTCCTGGTGTATCTTCACTAGGAAGTTCAAACAGTCTCAAGTTCAGGTTCACTCTGCCCATTGCTGGCTCCTAACAAGGAGGGGCTGAAGACAAATCTTCAGGATTTGCTCAGATGAAGGGACCAGATGACTGAATTCTCTGGCTCTCTTGCCTTCTGCCTCTTTCTTTTGGTACTCTTACCACTTCTCACTTCTTCCAGGGTTATTGAGACCAATTGGAAAGCCATTCAGCCTTCCCAGCCTCCCTTCTTTCATGTTTTCCCCAATAAGAGGATCTGCATGAGATTCTTACACTAAACCCCTTTACCTTTGTAACTCTCAATTGTACAAGTACTCCTCTCCAGGGGTCCTCCTTGTACACACAGTCCCTTTCTCAGGGAGGTTCAAGATCTTCCTTGGGATTCTTTGGCCCAGTAGGCCAAATCTTTGGGTCCAAAGAATCCCAATACTTTTGACCCATCACTCTATTCTTCTTCAAGTTCTTTATCTCTCTGTCACTTCCTGTGTCCTTTCAGCTTCTCTTCCTCCAGGGCTTCTCTCCTCCATCCCCATTCTTTCAAAATACCTTTCTAATATTTTTTATTTTCCTCACCCGTAGTCCCATTTCTCCCCAGGGACCTTTTGCTTGAGTTTTTCCTATTCCCTTTCCCTCAAGATTTCCTTCTTCCCTGCTGGCTCTCTTTCTCTTTTTCTATAGCCATCTGCCAACCTCCAGGAGTGACATAGGAACATATGCCTTGGTTTGGGTCCTGCTTTCTCAGGATTTATGGGTAATTGTTCCTGGATGAGATGGATTACCTAGATTAATTTCAGTCTGGGTTGAGACGTGGTGATGTGATTTTTTTTTTTTTTTACAATGGGACAGATACTGCTTTGTTGTCTTGATGGACAACCTACTGTAAGAACTGGACAGGGGATGCGTGTCCCTATTGGTTCTGTTGGATTTTTCAATAGCTTTTAATACAATCAACCATATCCCATCACTCTGGGATAAGATTCAGAGGCAATGTTTTGCAGTAGTGTTGGGGGACTCCCATTTCATACCCTGCCATTGGCCTGAGGTGTCTGTCCCTCAGATGGACAAAAGATAGAGAGGGACAGACACCCCCTGTATGCTATTCAGCATCTACATTAAACTGCTGAGAGGCATTGTTCAAGTTTTAGGATTTGATTTAATGAGTATGTAAAAGGGCCATTTAAAACATCTCTCAAATCACCAGTCATTAAGGAAAAGCCTATCTGAAGAGAAAGGTCTTTGTCTTCCTACAGAAGACCAGCAGATATGGGTACAGCCTAGCTTTCTGTGGGAGGGGATTCCTCATTTGGGCATAAGCAACACAGAAAGACCTCTCCTGAGTACTCACCAAATGCACCTGTGAGCATCACCTTCTGATTTTTGCTCTCCAGAAAGGTCTGAAGCCACTGTAAAGCAGTGCCTTCAAGTCCCTTCCCAGAGAGATGGATACCATGGTTGATGATATCGAAAGCTGCTGGGAGGTCCAACAGAACCAACAAAGAACATTCCTGGTGTAGTTTGTCCACCAAGGCAACCAAAGCCATTTGTGTCCCATAACCAGGCTGGAAACTAGATTGAAATGGACCCAGATGATGCAGATGAGTTAGACTTGGGTTCCTAATATGTTTATTCACACTGAATAGCGATGTGAACAAAATGACAGTAGATGGGGTGTAGCCTTCCTCATACATGAAAAATGTGCAATTAAATCAATGTTAGAGGAAGGAGTGACATGGAACATGTTCTATTCACAGTGTTCTTCCACATAGTGCCATGGAGCAGGCAAATGAGACTCATGTGATTAATCATACAATCTGGATCACCCTAATGTAAACACTCAGAGTGGTTATGTTTATGTAAGAAGAATAGGATTTCAGCCACCATCTTACCTATTGTGGAGCACAAAAAAAGATATGCTTACTGTTATAAAACTAACCAGTATTTATTGTCCTTTTATTTCTTCTCTGTGTCTTTATTAGGTTTTTAAACAATAAATGGAAGGCCTTAGGAATTCTGTGCAGTATTTATTAAATTCAGAGATTTTAAAATTTTCTGTGGCATATAAAACCTGTTGATCAGGTGGCAAACTGACAGACAGACAGACAGACAGACAGACAGACAGATAGATAGATAGATAGATAGATAGATAGATAGATAGATAGATAAAGAAATAAATGTGTGTATCCTTTTAGTAAACAAAAGAAAATGTATAATTTATCCTTAAATTCTGCAGTTGATGGTTGTTTAAAAAACTGAAGTTTTTTTTTTTTTGCCAATTTCCAGTTTGTTTTAATTTGAGCAGTTGCTTCATATTTCTGAACCATTCAGAGGAACAGAAAGTTTATGTTTGTATGTCTTCAGAAACCGAAATATGGGTGGTTTTAGGGTTATACTTAATGACTTATTTTTTCCAGCTGGAATAGTTCATTTTTTTTTAGAAGAGGACATTCTCTTTTGTTTTAAGTTGTGTTATTTCAAACAGATAGCATCCATCCTATCAGGTATTCTGCTCTGCTGTAAATTCTATGAAATCAGTGGCTGTAACTTCAAATGTTCTTAGGGGTAAGGGTGTAATTAAATTATAGCATGGCAGTCAGAACTGAGTGAAGATTATTATATATACTTGTAGTTTTTGTATCAAGTGGAGGATCTGTCCACTTAATGTAAAGTTTCATGTTTAGTGATATGCTGCTTGTATTTACTGATCCAAATTTCCTCTGAGATTATATTAATTCTAGTCTGGTATATCACTCAGGGAAAAAAAGTGAGAGCTTCCATCACATTTGTATTAACGGTCTCATTTGTTCATGAAAGTAGTTACATAATCATTACTGTTGATTTCTAATTGATGCGTTGGACTTAGATAATAAAGTATTCCTTTCTTTATACAGTCTTCCTTTCAAAAAAAGGGCATAGAATCCTTATAACCATCTGAATTGCTCTATCGCAGTGGACCAAGTAAACACAAACTTTTGTCAAATTTTCTCACGGAAATATCGAGACTTAGTTTTGCATCCCCAGTCGTGGGTTGTGTGTTGCTGCTCAATAAAGAAAAGTATGTGTGTGGTGCACAGTTTTTTTTAATAATGTGGACACAAAAAGATACTGAGCTTGGCATTTAGGAGCACTAAATGCTTCTTTAGTATGGCTTTATCTGCTTCAGTGAGCACTGTGTTGAGAATCTGGGATATTCACACGTCCGCCTCTGAGGGAGCCCTCTCTTTTCCTTTGAGTTGCTTGGGCACAAAAATAATCCTTTCCTAGAACTTTTTGCAAAAGCAACTGAACTGTGTAGGCTAATCAGCTGTAAATCTTTACCATCTAGAAAGCAGTTGATTAAGTGGCATCTAACAGTAAGTAGTTCAATCAGCGGCCGAAGCAGAGTTGATCAAACACTTTAAAAGACCGACAGCGCTTTGAGACACTAGACAAATTAACAGTTAAGCCTATTTCAAAGAAAGTAACAGATTTACTGCTTAAAACTTTTAGACAGTCTTCTTGTGGCTCCAGTCACCCATTTCTCCCTAACCTCTGTAAATGTTACATGTTTTTCAGCATTTTTCTTTCCATAATTGGGAACAGGAATAAGTATGAATTCAGTGGGTCTTGGGAAAGGTGATAACAAAATGTTATGGAAGGAGTCTTTTGCTTCCTGCCTTCAGTTTTCCAAGCGGCTGGGCAAATGGATACATTATAAAACATGGGAAATGTTTTGTTTATCAGAGGATATAGATATATATTTCAAAAATATCATTAGCCTGTGCTCCTAGACGTATTTACCACAAAGTACTGAAATCAGTGGGATTTAGTTTTAAGCAAGTGCTGATAGATTTGCATTGTTGGATTTGTTTGGGTGCCCCACGTTCCAGAACTTAGATGGCTTATCCAAATGCATAATTCCATACATTCTTGTCATATTCCCTTTAGACCCTGTGTAGTTAAGTGGAAAAGTGCAACTACTTAAGCTTTTCCTCGGGTTGATGCAAACCCACAATTATTTTGGTTATTTTTTTCTGAGCATTTTCCAGCTCTACAATATCATGTTGTGAAATGAAAAGTGATTAGAGTTATGTGGAATATTTCAAATGCTTTCAGGTCATGGGTATAGGAAAATCATATATTCAAGTCTTTTGTATTGAAAGTCTGCATTTCTACTCTTCTCCTTGGCTATTCAGCTGGACTTTGGAATATGGAGAAGCCAAGGGCCATAAAGGGACAATAATAGTGAAAATAACTTCCATTACCTTCCTTGGTAAACTGTAGTATGGAGTTTGCTTTTTGTAATGTAACTGTATGCTTATTTAATAATCATATAGGACATTGCTTTGGGATTTTGTGATTTTTTTCTTGGCTTCTCAATGCCATTTCATGAAGTTTGTTCATAATGTATACATATGCATACACATTGTCAACTTGATAATAGCGTTTTATGTTTATAGAACAATCCAAACTGGTCTTTGGGAGTAGCAGGGAAGTAATGTGAGCTGCTTATATACCTCCCCATAGTGCATAATACTCTGTCTGGGCAGTAAAACACACCACCTTACCCCAAGCTGTGGGTAAATTTACACCAGTGGTTCTCAACCTGTGGGTCCCCAGATGTTCCTGAACTGCAACTCCCAGCAGTCTTCATCACTAGCTGAGCTGGCCAGGATTTCTGGGAGTTGCAGTCCAGGAGCGTCTGGGGACCCACAGGTTGAGAACCACTGGTTTACACAGTCCAGAGGTGAGGACAGTGCATGGTGGTCCATTTTTTTTCTATTGCACTATGTTCAAGCTGGTGCAGCTGAGCATCCTAACAGTTTCTGTTTTCTGGGGCTTTGGGCATAGTCATTTCAAAGCATCCACAGCTCAGCCTTGGGTACTGCTTTCTGTTCAGTTTGCGACAGTCAAAGGTGGCACTTATCTATCTATCTATCTATCTATCTATCTATCTATCTATCTATCTAT
>JAHTLZ010003307.1:3313721-3325673 GCA_023846285.1 Phrynocephalus versicolor
ATCTATCTATCTATCTATCTATCTATCTATCTATCTATCTATCTATCATCTAAAGTGCTACAAGCTCGGGACGAATAGAGGAGATGGAATTATTAATTGTTTCTCTTTCTTTTTTTCTCTTCACTAGTAATTTTGCAAATATGGCTTATTTTGCCCATATCTCCTTACCTACATGTTTGTTTTTTAACTGTAGAGCAGCTAGCAGAATATCCAAGAAACACTGGTGTGTGTGTGCGCGTGCGCACGTGCATGTGCATGTGTGTGTGTGTGTGTGTGTGTGTGTGTGTGTGTGTGCGCATGCATATGCTGTATTGTTCTGCAGTAAAGCAGTATATTCAAGGTGGTAGATTGAATCTACCAGGCACCAGATTGGCTTGGAAGCACTTCAGGTGATTTTAAGGAGAAGGACAACAAACGTTAGTATTTCCAAACATGGATCTCTCATGTTACATGTTTCACCTCATTGTTGGGGAAACAGTGGGCATATGCTTAAAATAGTATGTTTTGAACTGCTTACTATTTTTCTATTTTTAAATTGTTGGATTTGGTTAAATGTAGCCAAGCCTTTTAGGAAGAAGTTGAGTTCTATCACATATTACAAGTTTTAATCATCATATTTGTACAGAGTTGCTTATTTGTGGCTTGAGTCACAAGAAAATGGCATATGCTAGGAAAAGACCAGAAGAATGGGGGGAAATGGCTGTGTGCAAGTCCGCAATGGTCATAACTTGGTTCTGCCGTGAGTTATGTTTTGTGTTTCCTTCTGCCCAAAGAGGAGAGGCTGGAAGCAGTATGTGAGCTTAGAACTAGTGGGTTCACGTCAGAATTACAGTTGGGCAGGTTTGTATTCTTCCATCAGCATTTTTTTGAGTCCTCTAAGTTTCTCCACATTGGGGTCAAAGCCCTAGTCCCACCACATTAGCTACAGTTCTGAAATAAAGAACAAGAATATGTTACAATACACTAACATTTGATATATGTTGGGATATATGCCCACCAGCTCATGATATAGATAACTAAGCTTCAGTGGGGTGAGAAACTATTCACTGTAAGACAGATTAACTTTGGTTGTTGATATGGGCTAAACCTTTTATATCCATTGCCACTTGAAATGAAGAGTGTGGATCTCATGTTTTCTTGTGACTGATCATTCTTGTTCCTGGGTGGCATCAGTGCTGTGGTGTATCTTGGCCATGCTCAGCAGGAAACAAACTGGCCTGCTTTACGGCTGTTAAAATTTGTTTAGTTCGGCCATATTCTGCTGTCTGATATCTGTAACTCTCATTATTCACTCACTGGGTGGTAGTTACAGATGTAAAATTCATTAGAAGCATTTCCTGGTGGTGGTGGGGAATGTACGTAAGGCCAAACGTCGTAGCTGGAAAAAAATAACAGGCATCTCTTATTATATAATAAGAAAATGCTCTTTCAGTATATTTAGATTTTTAAATTATTGTCTAAGTTCCTGTAAACAACATTTATCCTGCTGTATGATTCCTTGGAAGAATTTGAGATTCATGACATATTTCTTCAAAGTGGACCTTCCCCTACCCCAGCAGTGTCTTTTGGGAAAACACTCTTTTAATATTTTTAGATATTTATAAGGTTAAGCATGTTTGAATACAACATCTCTGAATATTTCAACTGAACATTTTCTAAATAAAGCCATTAATGATTTGAAGAGGTGCAAATAAAATAGCGGAGGATGCAAACTTTATTACTGACAAAGAGATTCAGTATGGGGGAGATGAAGCAATTGTTATAAAGAAGGGGTCCTCAAACTATGGCCTACAGGGTGAATCTGTTCCGCCAGAGTCCTGAATCTGGCCCACCGGGCATTGCAGAACCCCCCCCCACGGGGCCCCCCCGGGGGGGGGGGGGGGGGGGGGGGGGGGAGGAGAAGCAGGTGCTGCACGAGCAGGTACATCCCGCTGTGACCCTGTTCCGTGGGATTGAGCCAGGGATGGGAGAGCCTGAGTGGGTGAGGGGAGGGCACCAGCGAGTCCTTCCCCTCCCCTTCCCCTCCTCCTCACCCCGCGCCTTGCAGGGCCCACAGCCCCCTTCTCAAAATGGCTATCTTTCTCCCCTTCCCCATTGCCTGTGCTCCCGGGCTCAGAGGGAGGGAGGCACTGATTTTTCTTTCCTGGTGTGGGAGAAGCCTTTCCCCCTTTCTTAGTATTTTCCCCTCCAGACCCAAACAAAGTTGTATTCCTTGGCCCAAAGGTGCCAGCTTCACAGGGACCTTCTCCATCTGCACTGGGTGGTATTGGCTCTGGCGGCCTCCTCACGCCATGCTTTGCCACCTCCTTCCCTTTATTCCTTCTTGGAAACCGTTTCCATGAGTTGCCGATGCAGGACCCCAGAGGCTTGTGATGGGGACCCCATTCCCCAGGGTTGCCAGTTCTGAATCCTGCTACCTGAGGGCTCTGGCAATGGGTATTTCTGTCTGTACTTCTGTCAAGTTTGGGTTTTCCCCAAGCCTGATGATAACACCACCTTTGATTGATTGATCGATTGATTGATTGATTTGCATGTATCATCAGCAAAGGACTTCTCTGGCCCTCACGGGGAAAAGGAGCAATGCCAGATCATGAATGCTCTTGTTGTCTTTCCTGTTGGCTGCTGGGACACACCCTGTTTGCAAAAATTAAAAAAGTTTGAGGACCCCTGTTATAAAGTGATACTGTATATGTAAGCCCCACAGTAACACAGCACCATCAAATCTGAAGGCAATGATTCTGTTTTCATTCATAGAATCATAGAATTCATAGAGTAGTGAAGTTGGAAGGGCAAGTAATGATCAGCAAACTCCTGAACTTTATAGGATCATATTTTTTGTTATCTGAAAAAATATGCCTCAGGTACCAGAAATTACTTGTAAACTTCTGATATTTGAGGCATTTGTATTGGGACAAATGTAGTTTTCAGATCAATGCTATGGAGAGGTTTACAGCTGATAAAAATGGATTTTCATAGCATCCTGATGTGACATAAATAAAATTGCAGAATGTTCGCACAGCAGAAGCTATGTTTGTTCTTCAAAAGTGCAGCATACTTTAGTAACTGAGCTCAAATGGAGTTGGGAAAGCTCCTGATACAAATTGCATTGTAAGCATAAAGTAACCAGGTAGTCTGAAACTAGTACAGTAATAACTGTTTTCTCAATATGACCTATATGTTTCTCTGTAAGGTGAAGTACTTCTTCCCTTCTTCTGTGTCAATTTCAATCGCTTAATAATGTTGCTTTTGAGATAAAATGTGGACTAGTTGATATTTCAAAAATATTTGCCATGGGACATAATCAGACCTTGTGATAATGTTTTTTTTCTTATTTAACTATGTTATTAACACTTTTTGTTTGCTTAATGAAAAACCAAATTATGCTGTTTACTTATATGGTTAATTTCCAGATTTCCCTGTGCTTAAAACATATTTATTTATTTATTTATTTATTTATTTATTTATTTATTTAACTTATATGCCGCCCACTACCCAAAGATCTCTGGGCGGCTTACAATCCAAAAAAATAAAACAATTTAAAATAGTTAAAAGTAAAATATCAATAAATCATCAATAAAACCTTACAGTAAAATCATTATTCTAAAATTGTCATCAGCGGACCCACAATCTATATTATATCAATTAAAAACCTGCTGGAACAGGAAGGTTTTTACCTGGCGCCGGAATGTAATCAGTGTTGGCGCCAGGTGGATCTCGATCAGGAGGGCATTCCATAGCTTGGGAGCAGCTGCCGAGAAGGCCCTATGTCTACAGGCCATCCCTCTCACCTCCTTGAGGGATGGCTCTTTCAAAAGGGCCCCCTGGCTCAATCTTAATTGCCGGGTAGGTTCGTATGGAAGGAGGCGGTCCTTCAGGTATCTAGGTCCTAAGTCGTTTAGGGCTTTGTATGTCAGAACAAGCACTTTGAATTCGGCTCGGACAGCAACTGGTAACCAATGAAGGTTACGCAGAATCGGTGTGATGTGATCCCTGGCGGCCCCACCACTTACCAGCTGGGCCGCACGATTCTGAACCAGTTGCAATCGCCGGACCGTCTTCAAAGGCAGCCCCACGTAAAGTGCATTGCAGTAATCAATACAAGATGGCAGCTGATATTGGATCAAATGGTTATGTTTACTCAGAAATAAAATAAAATAAAAATTCTCAATTATGCAAATCTGGATTTTGTTATATTTATTTGGAGCTGCTGTTGGAATATTTCAGGCAACTGATCATTTTTGGATACAGTTTCTGTCAGTGGAGATTGGACATTGAATTTCAGAAATAACAGGATATATACTTAGCTGAAGATAATTAAAATAGATCTCATTTTATAGTATGTGGCTTTTTGCTTTTTAGTTTTCCTAATAGTGGTGCCAAGTAGAACTTTGTTCAGTTCAACATTTCAGAAGATACCTAAAACCTCTGGACGTTTCTCTGTTTCAATGCTATGTCAGCTCTGCTCTGCAGAAATGCCTTCTAAATTTAAAGTTTGAGTTTGTTTCCATTGTTGATGGAAACATCTATTACCAGAATGAAAAGGCACAATTTTCAGAAGATTGCTTTCTCCCATACAGTCCTTGCCATGCTCTGACAAATCCTGCTCTGGAAAACTGTTCTGTTTGCTCTTGCAAACTGGCACAAAGTAGGACCAACCAGTACATGCCCATCTGTAATCCAGATCTAAATGAGTGGGTTTCTGTTTCTGTGATGGACCTTTCCTTTGCCAGATACTGTAAATTCCCTTGCCTTTGAAATTTCTGAAACTGTTTTACCAAGGCTTGGCTCTTGGCACGCTGAACACTGAAACTGCTTAGGAAATTAATGTACACTGTTTGGAATGTAATGATCACAAAATAAATGATATGAAAAGAAACCAGATTTGCTAATTAATTTAATGATTTACCTTGGTAGATTTATTTTAGTTACATCTTCAAACTGAGATTGTTTTATGTATTGTAGTATATTCACACAAAGGAATTATATTTCTAATAATATCGCCATATGTAGCCTATGTACTGAATGTCTATAATGATGTTAGTTAGATTTCTGAAGATGTATTAGATGGAAGTGGTACCATTTAATTAATACACATGAATTCACTGCCTTGTTATTAATCCTCCACTTCTTCCAGATTGTACAAGTCTTTTAAATGTGGGGTTTTGGTGTGTGTGTGTGAGTGGGTTAACAAAAAGAATGTGAAAACGAATACTTTGTGTGTTCAACAGGTCTTGGACTCCTTAAGAGCAAAACATGGTTCACATGCTTAGTCTATTGAGCAGAATCCTTTTTTGAATTACAAATTATTTGCAGCTTGAAAGCCTGTTGTAACTGAAATGCTGGCTGTGAATGCTAATTTGAGTCTCTTTAAGGAATTAACAACTGTAGATGGACCAATCTGTTTTTACTTGTTACAAAATGTAAATGTATATAACAGTTGTACATTATAAATTAGGACAAGGCTAGTTCCTGTTAATGGATAGAAGCAGTCATTATGAACAGTACTTACTGAAGCTCAAACAGTGCATAGCTAATCAACTGGCTTGTATGTAAATAGACCTGGAACATAATTTTCTTATGCAAAGAGAGGTAAAAAAAAAACTTGTTTGCTTTATTTGATGCTGCTGTTAAGCAGCCCATTCTGAAACTGGTTTGAACAGATTGTCAAATCTATTTCCACTGAGGTAACAATTGCTCTTAGATGTAGCTGAGGTGAGGCTCTCAAGTAACAAGACTGTTGCTGTCTAGTTGTTGTTGCCTCTGTAGGGACTGCATCAGCCTACCAATTTTGAGATGGAAACCTCTCTTTCCTATCAGGGTTATATGGTGGGTCACGTGTGAGTCCTTTCTCTCATGTCTAGAAATCAAGGTGCCCTCTATGGAGATTTTTTATTTCTCACCTGATCTGTCTTGGTCTGTTAGTAATTCACCTTTAGATGGATGAAAGCTTGATTTGCTTAACTGCAAATATCTGGGTCCCACTCCTAAGTCTGCAGTCTCAGGAGGGTTGGAGAAGCCACTCACATCTCAAACGTGAGACATGGCAGTTGGGCCTGAAGATTGAAATCCATCAGGTTGAAGGATATTACTTTTGTATTGTTTTATGTTTACTTCTCAGATAAATATCTGAAAGGTTTTACACTCACTGAAGCCGTAGAAAAATTTAGATTCACAACTCTATCCTCAAATTATAAACAAAACCAAAAATCATTGCCACCTCTGATGGCCACATCTGAAGTGTGGACTAGACATGGGCACGACTTAGCGGAATTCCCGTTTCCGTTTCCGTTCCTCGTTTCCGTTACGGAACGGAAATGGTAACGGGAATTACTCCACCAGAACGCGAACTCGAACCGACTAAAGAATAATTGGGTCTGATTTGTTGTTGTCGTTCCTGGCATCGCAGCGATCCCGCGATGCCAAGCGGCACAGAAAAAAGTTTTAAAAATGAATTTAAAAAAACCAATTCCCGGCCAAAAAGCAGGCGAAAATTTCCTGTCTGAGTGAGGGCTCAGGGGACCTACCAGAGGGGTGGTTTCTGGGGGGAGGGTCCCCGGCCTCCCCCCTCTCCTCCTGTCCCTCCTGGGCTGCGCTGGGGGTGGGCATCCTCGTCGTCCCGCCAAAGTCGCCGGCTCGCCGGTTCGCCGCCATTCAAGCGGCACAGAAAAAAAAAGTTTTTTAAAGTAAAAAAAAACCCGATTCCCAGCCCAAAAAGCAGGCGAAAATATGCCTGCCTGAGAGTGCACCTACCAGAACTCAGGGTTCTCCTGGACGGATGGTCATGCACCAGTCCACTGGTCTCATAGTCTGCAACTGGTATGCATATCCATATGGCTATGCATGCCCTTTTGCAGCAGGCGAGGAGAGGAGGCCCCCATGCCACGAGGGGTCTCCAGGAGCCTGCTTTCCCTTCCTAGCGGGTGAGGAGAGGAGGCACCCCCCCCAGAAAGAGGTGCCTCCAGGAGCCCGCTTCCCTTCATAGCGGGCCAGAGGAGGCACCCACCCCACAGAGGTGCCTCCAGGAGCCCGCTACCCCCCCAAACCAGTATAATGACAGACAAAAAAATGAAAAACGAAACGACTATTTTTGCGAAGTTTCGCGAAAAACGGAAACGAGCCGACACGGGCCACCTCCGACACACGACAACTCGAAAACGTCATTTTCCCTAGTCGTGCCCATCTCTAGTGTGGACAGCTACCAAGTCAATTCATCTACACCTCTGCATGAGCTGAAACCCTGCACATTCCAAATTCCTTGTAGGAAAATCCAATGGGAATTGATACTTTTCCTTAATGTATCCTTGCATTTTGTGTGGCTGCCAAAGTGCCATGAGATTGATGTGATGGTAGTGTGCAGACATCTGTAGATGCTATGTTTAATTCCTTGTGCTTCTTAAAATAATGCCCATTTCCCCCCTATGCAAATTTGCTGAAATGTAGAAATGGATTATTTCAGTGATGCCTAAATAAATAATAAATAAATAAATAAATAAGTTTATGAGCCACATCTATTGAGCACATTCTTTCTTTTTTAGAATTGTGTGATAGCACGGCACAAGATGTTAAAGAAAAATGACTTCCTAGCAAGAGGTATAGGTTTAATATTCAATGAGACAAGATAGATGGGAAGTTGAAGGAAGTTTGAGTTGTTATATGACTAGCCTGGGTGGACACAACAGTTTCTGTCACAACAGCTATGTGCGAATCATTCCTCTAAGAGCCACCAGCTTGTTGAGTTCGTACAGCACACTGTAGTTCTAGATCTAGTGCTGTAGAATGAGATGATAGAAACTGGGGGCCGTAGAAGGGAGTTGACCACCTCAGGCTGCCAATTATGGAAACAACATTTCCTTTATTTAAAATAATCCCTCCAATTAGAAAAGAGATACACTGAATAGAAAAGACCTAAGTTTAGGCTAGTGGTCTGTTTTCTGGAGTTTTAATGAAATAGTCTTTTTTTTAAAAAAAAACAATTATCAATCAGTAGGCAATTTCTCCCAACATATTATGTCTAAAGCAGACTCTAAAGCTCTTAATTCTTGATATGGAGGAGTAGTATATGATGGAAAAAGACTCAGGCTCTGATGCTTGAGCCTGGGCCAGTCATTTCTCCTCACTTGTACAGATCTCACAGACTTGGTGTGATGATGAAAGCCCAGTGAAAGCCATTTATTTTACTGTGGGAAACATGATACTGTGTAATGTTTGAGGTGGCCAAAAGTACACTTATCTTCTTTTACATGGGCAATTCAGCTGTGTTGGCAAAAAGGGTGTGTCACGTGTTTTGTGTGCTCCCTTAGAATAGGAAACTTCTGGGCTTAAGGGTTATGTTCAGTGGAGCTGTCGCTGATCAAATGAATGTCACAGTGGGACCTGGACAGAAGAATATTGTGCAAAATCCTATTAAGTAACTATGCAACATGAGGTTGTGCCCAAGGTATTGATAGTAGTGCCAAGGTGGCAATGCTATCTGTGAAAGACTTCCATTGGCTCATTGCTGGGGGAACCTGGCTGATTAGCATAGTTCTTTATTGTCGGATGAAACACCCATGTGAACCTGATTTTCCACCACTGAATTGAAATAGAAAATACTGATGATATTAGTGCAGTAACTGTAAAGATAGACATAACTGTGAAATTTAGTTGTGCAGTCAGTTCACACAATATTGTGAGTTTAGTTTCTATTCTTTGGGTATTCTGTCTGCCTTGCAAGAAACTACCTTTAAAGTTCTTCATCTATGCCTGTAGTAAATCAACTTATTTTAATGATTCTTTTCAGTGTCTGGAGCCCTGCAAAGAGACCTGGGACTTGAAGAAAAACCATTGCCAGAGTTTCTGTGAGGTATGTCTGTCATACGTTTCTGTTCTTTATATTTTATTTGGACTACTAATGTCAGAAGTTTGCTTTATAAAAGTTAGTTGACTAATAATAAATGACCTTACTGATGCATGATATAGTACAGTTGTACCTCTACTTACAAGTTTAATTCATTCTGAATGCATGCTCTTAAGTCAAACAACTCTTAAGTACAGCAGCAATATCTAAAAAATAAAATAAAAAACAAAAACATTAAAAATATTAGAGCAGACCACATTTAAAATTTGTAAGGCAGCAGTTAAAACACCAATGGTTTGTCTCTCTTAAGTCAAATTGCTCTTTAAGTCGAGCCGCTCATAAGTAGAGGTACCACTGTATACAGCACCTGTCCTGTATTGTAAATAATGAAGACAGAAAGAGATTGACACACAGGTGTGTTGAAATCATTTACACTGGCACAAGAAGTATTTCATTGCTTACACTAAGTTTATTTATATATATAATTGTTGTTTTCTGATTTCGATGGCTCTGTATTCCTGATTGGTATCTACCTTTGCTTTCGTAACAGACAAACTTTTTCTTTTACATACAGTATTTGTTCATTTATGTCTGGAATGGGCAAAGGGCAGATTGAGATCTACTTGCGCTAGACCACTAAGTACTACTGATCCATTTGGTTTTTTAAAGGAGCAACAGTAAGACAGCTTCATTCTGTTCTTAAACTAGGCCTCTGAAATGCAGACTGCTAGTAGAAAAGGGAATGGAATTTTACCTGAACATGAATGTATGGTACTGAACAAGTTCCTGAATTTAGGATGTGTTCAAAAATGCCCTCATTCTTAATATTAAGCCTTTGTCTTAATAATCTGCTGTTTTACCCCTTGCTCTGATCAGAGATATCGTTTGCAGGCATGGAATTCATAGGTTTCTGCTGAGGCTTGGTTGGAAGTATTCTTGCATGAATGTTTCAACACAAATAATGCATATATCTACTGGCATGGATTACAAAACCAGTGGGGACCATTTGTCTGCCTCTCCCAACAAAACTATGTTGGGGACAGCATATCAGGAAGCAGTTATAAGCTCCTCCTCCCCCCACCCATGCCTCTTTTCTTATCCCAACCTGCCCGCATGCCTTGGGTCCAGTGTGGCTTAGGTGTTCGCTTTGGGGCCGGATAGGAATTTTGAGTCTCTCAGCTGATTGGCATATAAAAGGTGGACTGATGTATTTTTGCATATTCCACGACTGCTTTACCCATGGGAACTGGAAGGCTGTTGTAGTTGAGTCATTTCTACAGTAAATAGGTCACATTGTTGGTTAGTGCTGACTGGAAGTAAGTTTCAGTGAGCTCCCCAAATGCACACAGGGTGTTATCGAACCCAGTGCCGTGGCAACCAGCATCTAGAGTTTCACTTGCTGGGATGGGGAAGGGGCATGAGAGATGGCCTGTTTAAGTTTGGAAGGATTGGACGCATAGTGGATGGTAAGTTCTTTTCTTCCCAGTCTGTAGCTGGCCTGGTATGAGCTGTCCAGGGGATGAGTGGATAAAGTCTTTGATGTGACTGTACTTCCAAACAAGAGGTATTTTAATCTGCTTTCTGAGATGGTCTAGATCTGTGGCTAGATGATGCAGGTTCATTAAGATTGGCTATAATAATGTACAATACATTATTCGGTACATTCAGTGCCACTTAATGTTTACCTTTTAAAATGGTTGTCTGAGCTAATCCCCAGTAGCGCTGTTTTATCACAGATATATTACATCAGTTTACCCTACAGAGCCGGACTTGCTCTTTTTCATAACAATTCATCTAAAATCAAATAGCATGTCAACTGAAATGTGAGCATGTTATATTTGAACCACATGGTCTTCTGGAGTTTATCACAGCACGATCATATAGCAGTTTAATCACTGTTGGTTTTACTTCTGTACCCCTGAATGAAAGGCAATGAATAGTACTGGAATCCCTTATTCTACACAAATACGCACTTACCTTTCATTTTTCCATAAAACTTCAAGCAAAGCCTGAAGTGCTTTAAATCATCTTAAAAGAGAAAACAGTAGAATATACATGAACAGTGTCAACATGGAATTCCAAATCACAATTAATATTCCAATCAAATCTGTATCTTTCAGGTTTATAATCCTTTCATCATGATTTAGGACTATGTTGTATGCATGTGCACCCTACCCCATCCCACCTGGTGAAATATTATTTAAGAGAATGTGCCTTTTAGGGGATGACAAAATATTTTTAAACATGCTTTAAACTAAGGAAGAGCTCCTTCTCCGTTCATGTCAGAAGCAATTCAGTGGTTCTTCCAGAGCAGAAGGATCAGACGATCATCGTTTCCCAGGGGATCCCTGGAGGAGTTCATGATTCTCAAATTTTTAGGAAGCTCCATCCATGTCCACCAAGCAAGAGTTTGAAAAGCTAGTTCCTGCTGCATTGGCCGTTAAACCCCCATGTGTTCTGTGGGACAGGCATTAGATTTTTTTTTCAAGCTCTTGGTCATCTACATACTGTATATACCAGTGTTGGCGAACCTATGGCACGGGTGCCAAAGGTGGCACTCAGAGCCCTTTCTGTGGGCACCTGAGATTGCCCCTTCATAGCCACCTGTATACAGGTTAAATTACTGTATTGGCACTTTGCAAAAAAATTAGTGGGATTTGAACTGCAGTTTGGGCACTCAATCTCTAAAAGGTTTGCCATCACTGGTATATACTTTAGGGGATTTCTCCATGGGCTTCTTTCAGGCATCTCAGCTGCTTTTGTACTCCTTGTAATGGATAGATTTTGCACTGTTGACACTGTTCGTTGTATCACATCTTGTGTGACTGATTGTATAATAAGAAAATAAATGGAGGGATGCTGGAGGGATTTAAACGTTCTGAGACTTAAATTACAAGCTGTGTAGCCACTTTAACTCTAATTTGTAATGACTTCATGTCGATGTTTGGCAGGATGACAAAACTGCTCCTCCAGCATTTATAGAGGTTGCCCATCTCTGACAGAGATAATCCTAAATGCCAATTGTAGTACATTTTAATGGATATTTATCTGCATATTACAATGAAGAACTGTATGTATGTATGTATGTATGTATGTATGTATGTATGTATGTATGT
>JAHTLZ010003307.1:3330378-3374144 GCA_023846285.1 Phrynocephalus versicolor
GGATGTGTTATGTTCCAGGTGTCCCTCTGAAACCTAGAAAAGAATTAAAATTTAATGAACTTCAGTCTGGACAACTGGAAATTAAATGGTCTTCAAAATTCAATATCTCCATTGAACCCGTGCTGTATGTGGTGCAAAGAAGATGGAACTATGGCATTCATCCCAGTGAGGATGATGCTACCGCCTGGCAAACTGTAGCACAGGTCAGTAATTTTCACATAAACATGTCAGATTGTATTTCTATCTGTTGTCCTAAGTTCAGAATTCCACTTGAACTTCACACATTTATTGGTGTGTTATAGGTCAGTTATGGTGCTTTGCATAAGGATCTCATATTTGAATCTCATATTTGAAATCTCATATTTGAAATCTCACATTTGAAAGAAAGATCAGGAGAGAGACAAGATCTCTGTCCCTTAGACTCAGGTGAAGTTTTGCCAGCCTGAATAGAACACAAGGGGCTAGAAGTCTAACATGTAAGACTGCTTCGAGGAATGTAGAAAACGGAGAAATTCCCATCTTTTAATAAGCAAAGTGTAAATCCATCAGCTTTATAACTGTTAGTGCTGGAATCAATCAGTTGTTAATGTAATTTTCCCGTACAGACCACAGATGAGCGAATACAATTGTCTGACATCAGGCCTAGCAGATGGTACCAGTTTCGAGTGGCTGCCATTAATGTTCATGGCACTCGGGGTTTCACAGCTCCCAGCAAGCACTTCCGTTCTTCAAAAGGTGGGTATTAATTTTCTGCATTTCACAACCACCCTTAATTGGATTTTCTAACTCAATCCTCCTTACATTTCTGGATCTGTAAACGTTCCAATTGTTTTTTTTATGCTGAACTACTTCCCCGATGATTAGTGACCCAATAGACATGGGCACGACTTAACGGTATTCCCGTTTCCGTTTCCGTTACTCGGTTCTGTTACTCTACGGAAACGGTAACGGGAATTACTCCGCCAGACTTCGAGCTCGAACCGACGAACGAACAATTTTGGTCTGATTTGTCGTGCTCGTTACTTGCATCGCGCGATCGCGCGATGCCACGCGGCACAGAAAAAAAGTTTTTAAAAGTTAAAAAACCTGGTTCCCGGCCAAAAAGCAGGCGGAAAAATGCCTGCCGTGCCTCAGGGCACCTACCAGAGGGGTGGTTTCTGGAGGTCCCCGGCCTCCCCCCCATCCCCCGTCCTGGGCTGCTCTGGTGGGACTCGCCACAGGCTCGCAGCCAGCAAAAAGCCCAGTCTCACCGCCGGCCGCCGCAATTAAAGCGCAAGCAAGCGGCATGGACGGCACAGGAAAAAACTTTTAAACTCTCCCCCCACCGGGCCAAAAAGCAGGCGGAAAAATGCCTGCTTGACTAAGGGCGCAGGGCACCTACCGGAGGGGGGGTTTCTGGTCTGGAGGGGGGGGTCCCGCCTCCCCCCCGTCCTGGGCAGCCGGACTCGCCATGCCATGCGGTGCGGGTGGGGGATCCAAAATGGGGCGGCGAACGCAATATTGTTTTTTGAAATCGTGGTCCAAAAACACACAAGCACAACAGAAACACGCGGAAATTTATAAACTGCCAGATTTTTCACAGTAGCAGTGGGTTTTTTCTTGCAACAAAATGTCTCTCCTCTCCTCCTCTGTCCTCCATTGATTTTATTTTATTTTATTTTTTTACACCTGCACAGTGCGCAATGATGGGCTGGCCCAGTGGCCTGGCCAGCCATGTGGGAGTGGACGACCATACAAATTTTTGGAGCCATCCCACCAATCGCATGGCCACTTGGCCATGGAGACTTCTGGGATGTGCCAAAAAGCCCCCTAAAACCTGCCCTAGCCCCCTAACCCCCTAACCCTAACCCTTGACTCCTTACCCATACGTCACAGACTGTCTTCTTAGTGGGTCAGAGAGGCACCCAGAGGTGCAACCCAATAGCCCACCATAACCTTACCCGTCAGTAGCCTAACCCTAGCCCTTGCACTAACCCTAACCCTAACCCATAGCCAGATCTGCTTGCATTGCACTACACGCAAGTACGATTCCCTTCTTTGTGGGACATGGCAGGTGCGACCCTTTCCTCGGAGGGTCATACCAATGGACCAGGTGGTCTCACTGTCTGCAAATGGTATGCATATCCATATGGTTATGCATGCCATTTTGCAGCAGCAGGTGAGGAGGGGAGACCCCCATGTTGAGGGGTCTCTTGGAGCCTGCTGCTGCCCCTTCCTAGTGGGTGAGGATAGGAGGCACCCACGGGTGCCTCCAGGAGCCCGCTTTCCCTTTATAGCGGGCCAGAGGAGGCACCCACCCCACAGAGGTGCCTCCAGGAGCCCGCTACCCCCCCAAAGCTAGTATAACGACAACAAAAAAACGAAAAAACGAACCGA
This sequence comes from Phrynocephalus versicolor, assembly GCA_023846285.1. Classification (NCBI taxonomy): domain Eukaryota; kingdom Metazoa; phylum Chordata; class Lepidosauria; order Squamata; family Agamidae; genus Phrynocephalus; species Phrynocephalus versicolor. The sequence goes on from JAHTLZ010003307.1 coordinate 3,332,755, forward strand.
CTAATTTTTGCGAAGTTTCGCGAAAAACGGAAACGAGCCGACACGGGCTGCCTCCAACACACGACAACTCGAAAACGTCATTTTCCCAAGTCGTGCCCATCTCTATGACCCAATAGTTGGTTTTATTTTGCTTTTTAAAGGTTTCCACATACATAAAACATACTGTTAATGTATTGTGCATTGTCCTGCAAGGGATTTCACCACGAATGCCCCTCCTGTGTTAGTTTTTTTCAGAGTTCATCATAGTAGCTAGGTTGTTGTTTTTCATACATCATGGTACATCATATATTAAAAGATAGGAAATTCTGTCTGTTGTGATGAACAGTGTTTAATACTGACTTGACTTTAGTTTGACCTCCTGTTTTATTAGTACTTCTAACTTTTTATCGTTTCAAGAAATTAGGAAATAATTTTTGCATATCAAGAAAGAACGGTCAATTTTTTTTGAGAACTTTCCCCCTAAAATTAGAAACATTATAGTTTAATGAAACACTGAACTTTGAAAATATTAAGATTACTAAATGAGAAGGTTCCATAAAAGCAAAATGCACGGAATGGCCTATAAACCTGAAGACACGGTCAGTCTACTGATCTTTGTAAGCTTCAGTTGTTAGATACCGTAAAAAAGGAGAAAGTGTATTGGTGTTTTACTGACAGGCAGTAGTGAGAGCCAAGATAGTGATTATTGCCCATTGGCATTAAAACAAGTGGCCTTGGGTGTTAGGCACCCCAACTAAGTTTTTGTGCCAAAGATACTGAAGTGTCTTGGACTGGCCCTCTTGCAAAAAGTTCTTGCAGAGAGGTAATGCTTTTCTTTTCTCTGTGATGCCCATGTTCCAAAATTTTGCTTTCTTATTCTTTCATGCGAGTATGCAGTCCATTCACAGCAGAGAGATGTTTTCTTAATCAACCAGGTTGCTCAACATATGTAATGTATGATCTGGTACGTAAACCTTATTAAGATTCCATAAGGAAAATAAATAATATTGGATAAAGTTGTACTCATAAACACAATTAGAAAACCCACAAGTACATATTAGATTTAAACTTTACAATTTTTCTTAAAGCATCTCTTTAATTTATTTAATTACAGTTACGATGTCTGAAAGTCATTTTTCATTTTTTTGCAGTTTTATTTGTTTATTTTTTGCTGTAAGATATTGCCCGAAAACCTATTAATTCATTGCCATAAGTTAAAATATTAGCATACAGTTTTGGTATTGCACACCTATAGGAAATGCCTGCTTGGCTTACAACTGTGGTACCATGGAAATGTACAATGAAATTTCAGCCACTGATGGCGAGATAAGATTTTTAATAATTTAAATTAATATTTATGGCACCGTAAACATGTTCATATATGTAGTCAAAAGCAATGAGTTAGATAAACAGAATTTAATCTAGTTTCTGATACTCTGACCCTTCATACCCTTCCAATTTTACAATTGCAATATGATATTTTGAAAATCAAAAACATGGTCCTGTGACTACATAGGCAGCTATTGTTCATTTACAGAATGTCTAAGTGTGAGCAGTTCTGAAATTGTGTGAGGTCCTGTGACTTATGTGTAGACAACCAGAAGTGGTAACAGGTTTCTCATTCCTCTGGTGTCAACAAGTACTATAAATGTACAGAATGTATTCTGGCTATCTTACCAGGATACAATTGAAAGTTAGAAATGAAGGCAAGTGTTCTCAATAGAGCTTAATGTCATTCCATATTTTCCACAATGAAGAGACCCTTAAATTACTTTTTGAATAATTTCAGCTGTGTAAACTGTCAGAATGTTAGCGGTTTGTTGTGATATTGGTTAATATGTGTATGTTTTAAAGAAACAATTCAAACTGGTGAATGTATTTGATCATGTTAACAAAAACAAAAACATGTTAATGCACCAATACAGAATTCAGTACAGTTAACCATGTGTAGCAATTGCATGCTTATATCATATTTGAATAACAAAATTAACCATGCAGCAGTCAACAATATGGGGGACAAAATAAGCATGTGTTGAAGAATAAGCTTCTTAATATTATATGTAATTATTATTCTGTGACTCTTAGGACTAATAAGGCTAAGACTGCATGTCAGGCAATAATGAAATACTAGTGTACAATATGCTTTCAGCTTTGCTTGCATCTTTGGTTATATCTAAAGAAAGTTAAAGTTGCTTCAAGTCCAGTTGAAGCTCAGTGGGCAGTAGTAGTTGAACTGCAGAAATGCAGTAAAGTTTCTGTTCACAACCTGAATATTGTCCCAATGGATTCAGGTATCTGGCTGAAGGTTGACTCAACTTCCAAGGTCAGCAAAGTGAGTGCGCAGCTCAATAATGGGGCCAATGGTTAGCCTGCATAATTTTGTTATAAATCATCAAGAGAGTGCATTAAGGGGGGTGGTATATAAGTAGCATCATGCTTAGCTTTGCTTTACCCAACTCACTGTGGGGCAAAGTGTTGTTTGCATAATTATGTTGTGAACTGCTCAGAGAGTGCTTTAGTCCTATGGGGCTAGTATTTAAGTAAAAATACTGTAACAATTGTAGTCACAGTTGTTCACTGTACACCAAAGCCCCATTGAATGAAACATAATGAGACTTAAATTAATGGAAAACACCCTCTTATTTTTATCCAGAAAGCATTAGAATATAGCAGAAAGCAATGATTACTGTTTAAAGTATTAAAGTCAGCTAGAATTGCAGTTTCCCCAGATTTTTGTGTGGGGAACCATGGATGAATGCATTTGATTCAGTATGTGTTTCCACTTTAGTTGTGCTGTGTGTAAGTTGGTTTTTGAGAGTATTTTGAATGTGATATTTCCGTGTATACTTTGGGCTATACAACAATTTTGATATGTGATGATGTATCAATTTTTGATACAATGGTATATTTTGATATGTACGAGGCCCCTTGTAAAAATACTTTCCTCATAAAACAAAGATAGAAATCTTTGAAGATGGGGTATCTAATTGGAGCTGTAATTAGCTGTAAGAAAAAATGGCTTTTCAAACACCCCATTTAGTTAGTTAGATAGTTAGATAGATAGATAGATAGATAGATAGATAGATAGATAGATAGATAGATAGATAGATAGATAGATAGATAGATAGATAGATTTTTTTTATTTTTCACACATAAGGGGATATCTGGGAATGGGTAGAGGTTATAAGAAGAAAAAACACCTCATAGTGTTGGGTGTTTCTGTGTTCAAGCTCTTCCATTTTATTTCCTCCCTATCCCAGCTTTCTCTTCTCTGTTTCTGTCACCAATCATGCTTTTTTCACCAAACATGATTGATCTTTGGCTGTGTTGTTTGTCTCTTGGTCAATTTGCTGTCCATTTCCGGATGCATTAGAATCTTGGATTCATCCAGTGATTGTTGAGGAGATCCATCATTTATGTCCAGCATCATTTTAAAGTAGCTTTTCAGTATTCTGTGTATATTTAAATTGCTTTGTGCCATTTTTGAAGGGTGTTCCCTGCCTTGAGATACAGTATTTTCCAAATGGCTTTAATTTATTTATACAAACCCTATAGGTAACATGTATTTGTTGGGCTATGGAGATACCTGCTTCTTGTTTGTGAATGGTATAGGTTTTTTGGCAGCTCAGCTAGAATGGGAAGACTCAGTTTGGTGTTACTATGTGTGTCTTACTAAACTCTACTTTAAAGATGATTCGTTTTAATGCTGTACCTAACACATGTTCCATGTTGTTGGTTTGTAGGACCAATGTTATTGGTTTGTAGGTCTGGGCCCCCCACAAACTACCTACTCACTTTGCCCGATATGGAAAATGGCATTATGCTTTATTTTAAAGGTTAGTGGTAGTTGCTCACCCCTGCTGCATAGGAATTCCAAGTACATTTTCTCAGACAACAAACTCCTAAATACAACAAAGAAAAAAGTACTTTCCAAATACAGTTTTTCTTCTGTATGATAAAGGGTATTAGCATAAACCACAGAATAATCTCCAAGTGAAGCTGACAGCACTGTTTTTTATGAGACATAAGTGCCTGTGCTATATGAGATTTCATGCATTAACATAAGACCAGAGTGTTTGTTAAACCAGAACAGACACCCACTTGGACCAATAAAATTCTCTGTGTTATTCCTGTGGGGCTAATATTTTTTTATATTGCTGCACAGCTGGTTTGTGTGTGTGCCAGCTCTAGTGGGCAAATCCTGCCCCTTTGCATGTGCCTCGAAACTGTTTAATAGTCGCAATCCTGCCTGAGATGCATGTTTAACCATTTTTCTTGAGTTGCAACATATTTAAAAAGAGCCGTGGGTGATCCCAATTTAATTAGAAGAGAAAAGCATTCTCATCTAAAGTGTAAAAAGATTTTGAATTGTAGCTAAACCTTCTGTTATATACATAGGTGGAAATGAGTTTTCCAGAGTCTCACATTCTTTTCCCTTATGGTGCACACTGTAGAGTGAATTCATTTATTCTCTTCCTTTCCCCTCAGCCCTCAAGTATGTAGCATTAACATTCCTCCAGATGTGATCCATCTCAGTGGCAATATTTTTGGCCTCGGTCAGGTCAAAGATTCTCAAGGCTTCTTGAGCCAGGAGGCAGAAGTGATTCTGCTTTGCATCATATCTTTTTCTCCTCCCGCCCATTAATGCATGCCAAGTTCTTATACCTGAAAGACAGCATAGAACTGGGATGTCAAATTTGCTTAATCCTCCTCGACTCCCCCCCCCAGCACCTGTGTTGATGGTTTAATACGAGATGATCCCACTTGGCAGAGTTCTGGCCGGCCACGGGGAGCCTCTCATCATGTTTCCTATGAGCTTTGACTCATGAGCTTTGACTCATATGTGTGCCCGCATAGCCAAATAGGGTAGAACTGACTACTCATGTCTATTCCCTGGTACCATCTTGCATGGGTCACATTGAAATATGGCATGATGCTCTAGCACATCGATGATTTGGCTCATGCCAGATTTTTCTAGCAGAAACAACAGTTCTGGAACTGCCACATATCAAAATGTTTTGCAAGTTGCCAACCACTGAAATAAAAACATATCATCCAAATTTGACTTTCGCGTTTGTGTACTATTACTGATTGTAGATACTTATCTTCTGTGTTGTTCTATATTATCTGACTAATACAAACTGCTGCTCTTTTCCTTGAAAGACTGTTGATTCTGAATTGACATTTTACTTTCATTATACAGTATATCTGTGTGTTGTGTGGCAACAGTCGTGACCAACTCTTTGTGGCCCTATGTCCATGGAGTTTTCTTGGCAGGAATACTGGCGTGTACTCCCTGCTGAACTTGCCCAAAATGCATCACAGCTGCAGACATTGGCTCCAGTTACCCTTTTGCCAATTTTGCATCCACTAAGAATATATATATCTCCAGGTTGGGTAGGGACTGGGGGGCTGTTTGGGGCCCCCTGCACTTACCCTAGGCATGGGCCTATGACTATTTGTTTTGGCAATTAATTATACATACATCTCCAGGGAGGAGGATAGCTGTGTTAGTTTGTTTGAAGCAAAAACAGCAAAGAATCTTGAGGCGTCTTAAAGGCTGTCAAGTTTCGTTGGGCAAAAGTCTTTTTGTGGGCCATAGTCCACTTCTTCAGCATTGTCAGTATTTAAGGTGCCTCACACCCCTATATTTGCTGAAATCCTATTGGTTAGCATATTACGTTACACTAGAGTAGACCTATTGAAATAGTTGAGATTTGATGAGCCGACTCCGTACCCTAGCTGCAACTTATTTTAGTGTAGTAAATTACAATTGCAGTAGACCCATTGAATTCAGGATATTTTCTGGAAGAGCTGACTCTTAGTATCCACAGTGACCGAAAAGGTCTACAGTACTCCCCCAACCTATTGTGGTTCATATACTGCGGTCCCGGTATATTGTGGGACTGCAGTATATGAAGGCATAGGTGGGCAGTGCTGGGCCTGAGGCAAGCTGCATGAGTCTGTTTGGGGGCTGCACTTACTTCAGGTCTAGTACTGCTCTGAATGGGCCTCCAATGGGCTTCCCAGGCATGTTACAGGCCCCAGACTTGGCTTCTGGTAGCCCAGAAGTCACTTTCGGTTTTCCAGAAGCCACTTCTATGGCCTGTAATAGGCCCATGCCTAGGGTAAGTGCAGGGGGCCCCAAACAGCCCCCCAGTCCCTACCCAACCTGGAGATAAAGGCATCCACATAATGTAGATTTGTCTTTATCGTGGGTTGAGTTGAGAATGTAACCCCTGCGATAAGTGGGGGGAGTACTGTACTCTAGTGTGGTGTACTTCACAAAGAAGCAGGATTATAGCCACTATCTTAAGCTGTATCCCTGGAATAACAGTTGGTAGCTTCTGGAAAAGTATGATAACACAAATCCAGGTGTTGTCAACACAAGACTCTGAAGGTAGGTTTTGTTTTTAGGAACATTTATATTTGCCTAATGCGAATGGCAATAATACTTACCCAGTGAAATAAAACTGTTCTTAGTTTGTCTTTGAGGGAAAACATAGGGGGAAGGGTTAATTCTAGTGTAAGTGTACTTGATCAAAACTTGATGTAATCTAGATAGGAAAAAGAGTAATTTTATTTTACATTATAGTGTTTAAAGACCTGAACAAACAAGTACATAAACATATTCTGTGGGATGTTTATTGATTAAATAAGGTAGACACAAAAGTTGTATGTGCAGTGTTCTGTAAGAATGATGTCAGCCTTGGCTTAAAGAGGCTGTCCTTTCTGGAAGTGAGAGGTGATGGTTCTGTCGTGTTATTTAGTCCAAAGCTTGTTCACAATAAGGAACATGCATGAACTTCATCAAAATCCATGTGTTTGTTGTTTGCCTTAGCCACATAACTGACCACCATGAACTGGATTACAAAATGCAAATATCCATCTCTGAACACTCAAGTAGACTCAGTTTTCATTTCTTGAATAACCACAAAGCTAGAGAAGAGCACTGCAACCCAGAGTGCCTTAAGTTATGTGTAGTCTTCACAGTGTAATTTTAGATAGTTCAAAATGAACTATGACCAACCCCCCCTCCCCCAAGAAAACATGGCTGGTTTGTGGTTCATTTTCAGACCCATTTCCCCCTTTTTTCTCTTGGCAAAATGAGATACCCACCTGCCTCCTTCCCACTTCCCACATTGCTTTCACCAGTTTCTTCCTGCCATTTGACTGCTTTCATATGACATCTTGAGAGGCAGCAAGCCTAGCTTTTCTGCCTAGGCTCATGCCTAATTAAGTGGGAGGATGTCACATGCAGAGAGACAGCATCTGGCTCTGAGAAGCCAATCTCCAGTTCTGAACATACACCCTCCAACTATCTGATACACAGGCAGTGACCAGCTTTTCTGCCAGGAGCAGGGCACTGTCTCTGACCATATGCCTGCCAGCCAGCTGATAGACGGGCACATGTGCAAAGGCAGCACCTGGCTCCTGGCAGTTAGCCTGGCCTACTACGGCTTAGAGTGGTGCCAGTGGTGGAGGTGGCCGCAGAGGCAGTAGGCATGAAATTGAAAAATGAACTGTGAACTGGTTCATTTTTCCAGGAGGTCATGGTGGTTCATGATTTGTGGTTGGCCACCACCTATCATAAACGACTGATTTTCTGGTTTGTGCCCATCTCTCATTGTGATGCCAGCTGCATATCCTATCTAACTGTGATATGCACACATAATAAGCCCTTAAATATTTCCTTCTGCTAATCATGGGTCCCATTTCTGTCCCATTTTATATTGTTTAAAAGAGCAGTCATAATGGTGTGTGCACGTTTTGGCAATTTTATTCCTCATAGAAAATGAATGCTTCCCAAGCAAGCTAAATTAGTTTCAGTCTAGGACAAATAAGAAATTAGTTTGAAATCTCTTTTCTTTGTCCAGAAGCTTTAAAAAAAGTTGCTTGTTATATTTGCAACCTGGGTGTTTGAGTGGGGTGTTCTGAAACAAGGAGTACATACAGCTGAAGACCCCAGTACTCCCCTCTTTACCACATAATTAAATATTTTATAATAGTATGTGTTCAGTTAGCCCCGTTTTCCGTACTAGTTTTTGTGCAAACTTGTACTGTAAATGAGTTTTTCCTCACCATAGTTTATTTATCTTGTGGCTAATCTGATGAATGTAATGTTTCTGGAAGCCTCATTTAGCGTTTGTAAATGTTTTGTTCACCATTATAAAAATGTTCAAGTCAACTGTGTATTAAATGATCAAATGCCAATGTCATTTTAAAAATGTCCCTCTAGCTTTATTTCTGGCTTTAAAGGAGGGTCTCTTTTGGCATTCAGTTGAAGAAAATGTTCCATCTCCAGTTCTGTTTCTAATAATGTTTATGTTTCAGTAATGTATCACCATGATTAGGAAGGACTGCATTTCCAGCAAACATATTTTTCACCAACATAGGTTCTTTCCAGTGCTGTTCTTCCAGTTTATGCTCAAGCAAGAGGACTTGTATGTAAAAAAAGAGGAATGAACTGAGCACTTCTAATGGAGCCCAATAACCATCTTTTTAAAATATAGGAAATAAAGCAGGCTGCAAATCAAACTAAGTGACCATGTTCTATTTGAATTCTTGACTTTCAACAAAAGTAGAATATAACTGTATGTATATGTCATAAATCATTTATTCCAAGATTCTAGGATTCTATAGATTGAAGAGGTAAAAGTGGTTGGATTTTTTACCCTCCTTTCAATTCTTTCCTTTGCATCCTACTGTATCCACTCCTAATCTGCTTACATTGACTCAATTGGTAAGAGAACTATATTTTCTCAGAGGGCTGCTAAGACTGTTGTGGTCCAGCGGCGAGCCTTGTGTTTGTCGCAACCCATTAACCACACAGAGACACCTGAACTTATGGGCAAATTGTGGAGGCCACAGCTTTATTGACTTGGTGACAACCTGCAGTACTCTGGCCAGGCATTGGGTCGGAGCCAACGCTATTGGGAGACCCACCTGTCCCCCGATGCGCCTGGTGGTGCCCCCCCCCAAGGTGGCGGCACCCTTGATTCTCAGCTTCTGGAAACCCCCGTGGGCGCAGACCCCTTCGAGATTTCCTTCACTGAGCTGAGCAGAGAGGCCGTCTGTTATCCCACCCGAGCCGGGACACTCGCGGCTCCCTCTTGGGTCCGCCATTGCCACCTGTTGCTTCTGTGCCAAGCAGGCTCCATCCGGCGGCCACCTCAGCCTGGATCCGGTCCCAATGCCACAAAACCGCCCAAGCTGTGACAAGACATAACAAGCACCATTTAAGTTACATAACCAACCTAACGAATAGCTTCCTGGGCATGGGTGGGTGGGTAGCGTCGCGGAAGCCGGCACCGAAAGGTGGGCTTCCAGGGAGGGAGGCCCCTTTTAAAGGGGCTGGCGCCGGTGGCAGCTTTGCCCCTGCATGGGCCGGCCAGTACCCGGATGCCCGCGGCCACAAAGCACGCCGGGCACCCGGGATTGGCCCCGACGCCCAGTGCGGCGTTTGGGCGCGCTGGGCCGGCACCATCTTTGTGGCTCCCTGCAGACCAGCCGGGCCGCGGCCCACAACGCCGGACCCGGTAAGTCGGGTCCGTGTTTTTTTGTGCTTATTGAAATCGTTCGTGAACCACCACCTCTAGAAAATCCAAATAAACAGTGTCCAGATTTCTACTGGAGTCCACATAAGAATTATGAAACTTGCCATGGCTAATTATGCCTAATTGGAGACTGTCACAGTGCATACCTAGTTACACATCCGATTGTAGAACTGAGATTTGTCCTATACTTTTTATGTTAGCTACAATTAGCTATGACATGTTATGGAACTCTTATATAAACACCAGTAGGATTCCAGACTGTGTTTTCCTATGTTGCTGTTGTTATAATATGATTAAACCATTATAAGTAATAGAGTTCATTTTTGTAGATATTTAATCTTTCTCTCTCCCTCCATTCATTGTTTAAAGCTAGTGGCCAAGCTTTCCAGCAGACTTATGTTTTCTCCACATTGCAGTCCATATGGAATTCATTTGAAGGCATGTTTTAAGTTCTAGCCATCAACAGAATATTTTTAAAAAAGAATTAATGTGATTGTGTTTTCTGAAACTCTTGTACATTAAAGTTGGATATACAGTGGACCCTTGTATAACAAACAGCTTGTATAACATAAAATCTGTACAACATAAAAAATTCCAGAGATAGGGGAAATTTGCTTAACATAATCACCTATGAGGAGAATCCATACAACATAAAAATGGAATTACTCCCTTTTCAATGCATTCCTATGGGAATTTGTATAAAGGAAAATTTGCTTAACATAATTTCATTTGGAACATATTAATTCCTTTATACAAGGTACCACTGTATTGTTGTTGTTGCTAGGAGCCTTGTGGCGCAGTGGTTAAATGCCTGTACTGCAAGTAAAGCTGGGCTCACGACCTGGGGTTCAATCCCAGGTAGCAGGCTCAAGGTTCACTCAGCCTTCCATCCTTCCGAGGTCGGTAAAATGAGTACCCAGCTTGCTGGGGGGGGGCAATGTGTAGCCTGCACACTGTAATTAAATTTGTAAACCGCCCAGAGACTACTTAATGTGGTATGGGGCGGTATATAAGCAGAACTTTGCTTTGTTTAATTCATGGATTGGCTACATAGATCACTGACCTTCCTTCTTTCACTCCCTGTGGCAGATCCATCTGCTCCACCTGCCCCAAGTAATCTCAGAATTTCCAATTCTACCACAAACAATGATGGAAGTGTAAATGTAAGGATCATTTGGGACCTCCCAGAGGAGCCAGACATCCCAGTCCATCACTACAAAGTCTTCTGGAGCTGGACAGTCAACAGCAAGTCTCTTGTACCATCTAAAAAGAAAAGAAGGAAGACTACAGATGGGGTAATTCAGTTGAAATTTGGGAGGGGTATGTGATTAACACTGTTATGTGTTTTTATAAAAATGTCATCATGCCCTTCTTGTTGACTTCATCCTAAGATGAAAGTTCTAAAGTCCTTAAAATGAAGGATTCAGATGTTATCTGAATAACAAAGGAAAATGTGCAATGTTTACTTAAGAAGCCTATTGAGAATTGGAATTTTGGTTTTAGTTAATGGAAAATAGTAATGTATTATTTCCTTTCATAACAGGTGATAAACAAATCACTTTCATGTGGCAAACTAATGAATTTCCAGGCATTATAGTTAATACAAAGAAGCAAGATGATATCAGCCACCTTCTTGTGTAATCCTAATTTATCATAAGGCAGGAGTTTCCAACTTTTCTACTTCATATTATCAATGATGTGCAGAAAAACAATGTGCCTTAATGTGGAACTGCTCCATATTCAATTGAATGTTTAGTATGTTAATAGGCATATGGTAATGAAGAAAAACTAAAATGTCAGTTAACCATAAGCTAATTTCCAGCCTCATTATGTACATCTTTGTCTAGAAAAAGTTTTGTTTCCATAAGGTATAAATAAAAAATCCAATAGTCCATTGCTACAGATGGACACACAACAAATTTTTAATTTGTTTCATTATTCATTATTCATTTTGTTAGCTAATGAAACAAATAACAAACCAACCCATGAAAGAAAAACGAAACAAAACAGAAATTTTCATTTTGTTCATTTCATTTTTCATTCCTGGCACTTACCTTTCCTTGAGTCCCTGGGTCCTCTGGAATCCCTGACCTTCGGTGCTGCAAAGCAAGTGCCTCTCAGCTGTGAAAAGAAAAAAAAAAGCCCCTGGCACCTGGGACTTAAAAAAAAAAGCGCATGGGAGTGGCACAGAAACAAAAAGGAAAAAAAAAACTAAAAACCCCAAATGAAATGAAATGAAATACAAAACTATTGTTTTTTTTAAAAAAAATTGTTTTGTATTAACGAAACGAAATGGGGGTAAAGAAATTAATAACAAAATGAAACGCCATTTTGGGATTTTGTGCCCATTTCTGTCCATTACCATTCTAATGACTAGCCCCCTGATTCAACCCAAGTGTTGGATAAACAGTTTGTACACAGTTTTAAAAACTAATTTTCTCAAGTGAAGTAAAAATATATCTGATATTTAAGTTAGAGATGGCTGCATGTACAAATCACCACAAAGCACATAGAGCAGATACAGACTGTGTGTGTGTGTGTGTGTGTGTGTGTGTGTGCGTGCGTGTGTGCAATTTTTATCTGGATCCAGGGGATACAAAAATGAAGTGTGCAAGCACACGGCGTCCAGGCTTTCATTTTTCCACCCTCCAAAACCGGTCTACTCACCAGGCTCCTTGTGGTTCTTCCCTGATTCTTCTTGCAGCTGATCTCTCCAACAGGGAAGCACTTCACACTCGGATCCCCGGGATCCAGATAAAAATTTTACATATATATAGGCATATACAAAGAAAAGTGTCTATCCGCTCAATGTGCTTTGTGGTGATTTATGTATGCACCAACACACTATAATGTGCCAGCATATTTGCAACAAATTTTATTCCAGTTAATTACTGATATCATTTTCGGGGGAAGCAGGGGTAACAACATGAGACAAGGAGTTTTACTCAATGCATGCCTATTGACAACTAGAGTTTTATGTATGCCCTGTGGTACAGTGGTTATATTGCAGTACTGCAGTCAAACCTCTGCTCCCAACCTGAGTTCAATCCCCATTGATTCAGTTAGCAGACCCAAGGTTGACTCAGCCACCCATCCTCCCAATATTGGTAAAATGAGTACCCAGCTCGCTGTGGGGAGGAAGGCAAGTTGTTGTTTGCATGACTGTGTTGTGAACTGCCCAGGGAGTACTCTGGCACAATGAGGCAGTATATAAGTCAAAATACTACTACCATTACCACTCACTCTATCTGTAAACATGCTATTGTGTTTTTACATGAAAAGCAAGGTGCAGGAATGCAAAACTTTGGTAAAGGCAACAAAATTTCAGGAAAACTCATCATTTTGTATTAGAGACGAGTACTTCATATTTGGACCCAGGGGAATACAAAGTGCACCAGCACAAGTGTCCTGGTATTTTCTTCCCACTTGCCACCTCCAGAAACAGCCCAATCCACTCAACATTGTGCTAATCCCAGAAAGAGCTCTTCCTCGCCTCTTCCTGCAGCTGACCGCTCAGCAGCTGAGTGGGCAGACACTTCATCCTGCCTCCCTGTTGGAGAGAACATCTGCAAGAAGAATAGTGCGAATGAGTTGTAGAAATTAACATGATTATTTTATTGGGTCTACCAAAGTTGATGCAAGAGACAGCGACAGTCTACCTGTTATCCATGACTCATTCGATCAAACAAGGAATGGCTGAAGTGACAGTGTTTTAGTAAATCCGTACAATGCATGCGAGAAAACTTATTCTTTTTTTCTTGTAGTCTGAGAATTATGTGGTCCTTGAAGGCCTTCAACCCAACAGTAATTACATGGTGGAAATTCAGGCAGTTACATACTGGGGTCAGGTACGCCTTAAAAGCGCCAAAGTGTCTCTCTACTTCACTTCCACTCAGACAGCTGTTAATAGTAAGTATACTTTCAGAAAGTAATTCTGACATTTGAAGCTAACTTTGGATATAGTTACTCTGTTCTGTTGACTTTCATTCAAGGGCTTTTAGGAGTTTAATAGTGGCAATGGATACACTGAAATATCTGAAATCGAATTGCTTTGTTTTCCAATGAGAGCTGTTGTTTAAATGTTTGGCAGTTAATCAGGCACCATCAGGCAAGTTTCTTTGTATACATAGAATCTCTCAGCCAGTTTCCCCTCTACTTTTTCGAACTAAGAGAGAACAAGATCACTTGCTAAAAGCTCCCTTTTTTTGATATTTAGCCATATCCGTCCCCTGCTGCAGATCATATTCAACGTACAGTGTATAAAATCGTTGCCAATCTAGGTTCAGTTACGTTAATCTCCTCATGTGAATTCTGTGGTTTCATCAGTTTACATTCACTTCAAGGGCACCTTTTTCTATCCGTTACCACAGCTAGCTTTATATTTACTCTTTCAGCCACTTTGGTAGCTGATCTAATATATATATATATTTACTCTGCTAGTCTCTCCCCCTTTACCCACTTCAGGGGTCATTTTTCTAGGAAGCCTGTTATCTATCATCTTTAATTGCATTTTTCGTAGCAGATTTTTATATTTTGATTGTCACTCAAGAAGCAACGTCATAGAAACTTGCTGATTTATACAAGACCTTACTTTTGCCAGCCTTGGTACAAACATGTCAGCTTTTAGAGGATACTAGGAGGCATGGTGGTAGTACTGTAACTTGTAAGGTACTTTCCACCAAGCAGCTATGTGATGTTAATTCCATTTCATTTCAATGGATAATGTGAGTCACAATTTCTCAGCTGATATCCCTTATGAAGATTGTTCTGAGCATAACATGGGAAGGAAGAGAATAGTGTGTTCAATCACCTTGACCACACAAGCAAATACTTACGAATACTTTGGTCTTTGCAAGAGGAGCAAACATTTCTTCTAAATTGTGCCTTGATCAATTGCAATGTCTTGCAATATGAGCATTAGCTTGGCTCCGTTGCTTAAAGTCATTTTAAACATTGTACGCCATTCCCCTGCACCCTGGAGGGGTCGGGAGAAGTGGTGTGTGATGTTTAAAATTACATTTAAACAACGGAACACTTCCCTGCACCCTGGGGGTGAGGAGAAGTGGCGTACAATGTTTAAAATGACTTTAAACAATGGAGCCAAGCTGGCTCTGTTGCTTAAAGAAATTTTAAACATTGCCCCCCTCCCCCAGGCCCAAACTGCATCCGCATATCGTGGATTTACAGTGATTGTGGGTGGGGTCAGTCCCTAACCCCCATGATAGATACAGTACATGTACTGTACAAGTGCTTTGGATTGCAAGCATGTTTCTGGAATGAATTATGCTTGTAAACCAAGGTTTTACTCTATTTAGTTTAAATTTAAGAAACAATTAAGCAAAGAGTTTTTTTTAAAAAAAACTGCAGCTATAATCATAACTAATCACTTGGGGATCCTTGGTGCTATGGAAGAAATCAAATGCTAATCTCACCTATGATAACCCCATTAAAATTTGAGTGACTTGTTAGTCATAGCTAACATTTTCTGCTGAGTTTAATAGTCTGAAATTAAATGTAATTTTGAATTTACTGTATAACTATAGCTACTTACTTTCTGAACTGAACTTTCAAAGCTCTTCTTGTTCCACATTTTAATAATTAGCTCTTGAGAAATTGATACTCAGCTTCCCAAGATTAAATTCCAGTGAAGTTGAACAGGATTTAGCATAATATGTATTAATTAAATGTTTGGGCTATTTTAACTCTGCTGAAGTCTGCTTGCCATTTCCCTTGCACTGTGCAGAACAAATAATTCCTTCTTTTCCTATCATTATTGCTCACATTTAAAAAATACCAGTTCTTAAGGCTGTCTAGTGTTTCCTATTTTTCATGAAGCAGCAGAGATTATAGTAATGTGAAGTCTGCTGTTGTTTCATCTTTGATTTCATTTTTAACATACTCTGCTTCACGAGTTAATTTGTATTCTGCAGCTGGCTATTGTAGATAAACCTTATCATTTTACTGACTACTGCTTTGGTTGGCTCTAGTGCCATTTTTGCATATTAGACTCAGCCAAATGTTGTGTTTCTTGGAACACTGAGATATACCTGTGAGTTCATAAAGACTTTGGTTCATGTTCATTCATTGTCTATAGATAAACATCATGATCTTCCATGAGTATTGCTGGATGGTATGTGTAGATTTAGGAAAAAGAAAGAGAGGAAATAAATCTGCAATCTAACAACCATCAAGTTTTATACAGTGGAACCTTGACTTACATACTGCTTGACTTGCATCATATTTGACTTGCAGCAAGAAGGGGCCTGTTTGATTTGAGTCGCAGGCTTTGACTTACATCTCGGAGCCCCGGCGCAAGGCACCGGAATCAGGCAGCAGCCACAACCCAGCATTGCGGCTGCCACCTCCAAACTGCTCCTACCTTCTTCCCCTCCTCCGGCAGCAGCAGCTTCAGTGAGGCCAGCTCAGAGCACCTGGAGCTGGTCCTTGGCCTCACCGAAGCCGCCACTGCTGCCGGAGGAGAAGAAGGGCTGGAAGCTCGGGACTGGCCTCGCTGGTTAGACAGTCAGCTCAGCCTTGTCAAAAATCTGGTTGCAGAAGTCTGGTACACAATGGAAGCATTTTAGTTGGGGAGCTGTAAAGTTGTGGGACTATAATGGTAAGCATAGAGTTGTTCAGAACTTGGAACGTCAGGTTAAAAATCAGTAAAACTTAAATGTTAGACATTGTTGCTATGAACATTAGAAAGTGGAGGCATATAACTTGTGGACTATAATTCCACTGCCTCCTCCTCTCTTTGAAGAGACATTTCATTTACATCCCCAGAAGGAATCTCTATCCCAGTCAAATTTGTGTTAAATTGTTGTGTTCGGGGGTCTTTTTCATCATCTGGAACGGATTAATCCGCTTTCCCATTACTTTCTATGGGAAACGTTCATTTGACTTAAGTCATGTTTGACTTAAGTCTAGACCACTGGAACAGATTAATGACGTAAGTCAAGGTTCCACTGTATAACTATTTGGCTTTCGTATTTTCTATTCAGCTCTGTAATGGGTGAAGTCTAGCCTTAAATGACAGTACAGCGGACCCTCATATAACAAATGGTTTGTATAACATAAAATCTGTACAACATAAAAAGTTCAAGAGATAGGGGAAATTTGCTTAACAGAATTGCCTATGGGGTGAATCCATGCAACATAAAAATGGTCGCGATTAGGGATTACTCCGTTTTCAATGCATTCCTATGGGAAATTTGTATAAAGGAAAATTTGCTTAACAAAATTTCATTTGGAATTAATTAATTCCTTTATACAAGGTACCACTGTACTTTCCAATGTATAGATAGAGGTTCATACTCCATTCAAATCTATATTTATAAATCTCTCTTGCTATTATTGGGAAGCACCACTGGTGCTTCAGAGTACTTTATGCAAACAGTTCAGGGGTCAGTAGGAGTTTTTAAAGTGTGTTCAGCTGAATATGCTTACAGAAACAAGATCTGAAATTCTGATAAGACTCTCGGCAAGCCTTAATTCCAACCATATGAAAGTCTTCAGAGGTGCTGGTCTGCCAGGAATATTGGGGGTAGGGCTTACATTTATGTGCTGACTCCAGCCACACTTTTGATCCTCAGATGTGCTTGCTAAATGCCTGGGGAGAACAGCAGCCTTCAACATAGTATTCTTCTATATTGTTCATGACAAGATCTGGTTTGTTTAAGTAAATACATGACTGGTTGCCATAGGATCATGACTGGGAGCTGGGGGTTTTTTAAACACTTTTTGTGTTGAATAGTCTGATGTCTCAGTCTTGGACTGTGTATTACAAAGCTAAATTAGTTGTGATAATTTTTTAATCTCTTCCCCTATCCCCAGTACACTCTGGCAACTATAGACTAATGGAAGATTATAGAGTACTCTGTATGTACTTTTACTAGAGCCATGCAGTTACTGAAATTATTTTTCAATATTGGGTGCATTATTCTGTTTTGTCTTGCAGAGGAACAGGTATCTACAATTACAAAAGCAACAGATGGTTTTCTGTCCTTCAAAGGAAGAAGACCTGCTCATCTACTTGAAATTGGAGTGCCTTTTTATCAGGATGATCAGCTTCAAGTGAAAGTTTACTGGAAGAAGACAGAAGGTCAGTGAAAAGCTCTTTTTTTCATCACATACATGCTAAAATGTATCCAAAAGTAGAGTCATGTCAGCTGGACTTCTTTTCTTGTGCGATAACATTTCGCTCCTCATCCAAGTAGCTTCATCAATCTGAGGGAAATTGGTGCAAGGCTTCCAGTTTATAGTTTGCTTTGGTTTCATGCCATCCTGGTCTGAATAAGCTTGTTAGATGTACAGTGGCCTGGAGTGTGTGAACGTCCAGCTATCCAACCCTTCACAACACCCATTAAGTATAGGTCATTAACCATGGCCTTCCTGGTGGAGGAGTGAAGTGCTTCTGATTTATCTATGGACTGATGAGGGCGGTATAATGAATAGGAGAGAGATTGTGCCTAAGTCCCCCACCCCCATTGAAATAGGGATTTTCAATACACACAATATACTTCCCTGATCCCTCTCTCAAACTATCTTCTCTATCTAATTTGTGTACATATTTGTATTTGAATATCCTCTGACTTTCAAGTGAAGGTACACTGCTGATTCTGGTCCTGAGCTGATGTCCCTCCTGTGCAGGACCATCCACCTGTTCAGTGGCTGTTTCATTTCTCCAGTTTAGAGCCCTGTACACTCCTCACTGCATTGGGACGTATATACTATATTGCTCCTCTTGTGTTTTGGTGTGTGGTCTTTTGGTTGGAAACAAAAAAAATCTCACCAAAATGAAAGCTGGGTGGAGCAAGTGTCAGGTCTAAAATAAATAAATGTTTTGTTAAACCCAGCCTCCCATGAGTCATGTGAGACTAACCAGTATTTCTTCCGGAGATGATTGAAAGCTCTGAAGATTTAGATGTCCATGCCCTTTCCCACCTTTTGCAGCTATATTCTGTGCTAGTACATCATGCTTCCTCCAATCAAGATGAATGGTGCTAATTCAAATAGATAGCTGGTAGCATGCTTATCTACCCGTATATATTGTTGACTTCTTGCAAAACATCATCAACAATCTTGAATCACAGTATTATTCCTTATCATTATTGGGCAACCTTTGAAGTTAGAGGAGTTCAGGGAATGTAATAACATTCTCTGGAATTATTCATCCTTTTGCTGTACTTTTCTCTGATCGCACATGTATTATTGTTATTCATTGTACAAAATAAAGCAATTTTTAAAAAAAATACCTGGCCACATTGCTAGTGGTTAATGTTGCTGTGCATATGCAGTGTGTTCCTTATCTAAGGCCACATACATAGAGACTTAATTATCAAAGTAGGATTTGAATCCATGGGAATGGAATTCATCTCAACATCCTTCACTTTATCCAGAATTTTTAGGACGAGAAAATGTAGAGTGTGTAACTGTTTAAGAGCTGAACCATGTTTTGAAGTGTAATTCTGACCCAAATGCTCTTTTCATTACATATTGCATATACTACAGAATGTGTATCAACAGGAATATACCCATGCATTAGGTAATATGAAACATTTAGGATTATTCACAATGTTCCTCAGCGTAATAGACACTGATAGGTACAGCAATTAGGTGAGGACAATGGCTTCTTGTATTGAAGAAGAAATGTAGCTCTCCCATTTTGTTCATTTGACATGAAGCTGACATTTTTATAAAAATGCTATAGGTGTCACAAGAAGACTGCATCCAACTCGTATCAATAAAAAGAAGGTGTGTATTACTGGATTTTTCTGGTCATTTTAGCTGTTAAATTGGAAATTATGTGCCGTTTTCATAATACTAAAGAAACATACAAATTGTTTTTTAATTCCTCTTGCTTGGAACTCATTATTCCAGGGAAAAAAATCTGTAGCCAGGAATAGATATGCACACTCAGCTATCATCTGAAGAAGATATTAACTTCATGTGGCCATTGTGCAGCTTTGAGTTGGCAGAAGGAAAGATTTTTCACATCACCTTGTCAAAAATCCATTTTAGGAACAAGAAAAGTGGAACACATAAGGATGAGAAGCTTTAATATATTTTTGCTTTTTAAAATAGGATATTTATGTCCTTAATTTTAAAAGGCTTTTGCCTTGTTTGTTGGTACTAAAGAAAATATCATCATTTTGTTGTGAAAAAGAGAAAACTCAGACTTCTCAACAGTTCTGTATGTCATGAAGTGGGTTAAATAAGTGGAAGTTGCATGAGAAAAATATTGCATGTGTTTTAAAAAAAAGTTGGTGGTCAAAAGAGCTGAAACCTTGTGCTCTAGGAGAGAATTACAATTGCTGTACAAATTCCTTTGGACAATGATTCCACCAAATCCTATGAAATTTAAGGTACAATGGGCTGGAAGGACATTATCATACAGGATGTGAACATTGTTTGTTTTAAAATACCCCAAGTCCTATGTGTCTTTGATAAGACTCTGGGAAAGTGGTTCCCAAAGTAGTCTATATAGACCCCCCAGGAGTCTATTTCAACTTCCAGGGGGTCTATGACAATGAGAAAAAATTAGGGGCCCACAAAATGTAAATGGGGGTCCATGTGAGTGGACCCCATTTAGCCAGATCATCATCAACATTTAGATGTTCTGTAAATATCTTACGCCTAACACAAATTGTTTTGGCACCATTTTTGAAAGTTTTTGCAACATTGTTTGAATTTTTAAAAACTTTTTGGTGCATTTCTCAAGTGGTACAAAGGTAGGACCTGATCCTTGTGGTGTGCATACCTTTAAAGTCCATTTTGGATTGTGTGTATAGGGTGGGGGTATTGCATCATTTTTCTGCACTTGGTCCTCGCCATGTGCATGTTTTCAAAGTCTGTTTTACAAAGGGTGGGAACTCATGTTTTGCAGATGCATGACAGATATTTTACCTGAATCGTGGTTGTTTGAAATTCAAATCAACTATAATTACAGTCGTTACTTGGTTAACAAGTAACTTGGTTTATGGGCATTTTGATTAACGAGCAAAAATTTCTGAATATTTTTTGCCTTATTAACAAGCAGTGTCTTGATATACCAGCACTTTCAAGTGTGTCACATAATCCAAAGTGCTCTAAGCCAATGGCATCTCTTCCTCTCTCCCCCTCCTGCTGGAAGTGGGTGATTGTCTGTTTCAGTTTCTGTTTCAGGCAACAGCAGCAGCAGAGTTGAAGGAAGGGTGACAGGCTCAGTAAAGGTTATGAACAGTTGCCCCCCCCCATCAACCCTGTTCCCAACATTGCTCCATTTTTAAAACAGCACCCTCCATGGATGTTGGGATTCCTCCCATTGCCCCATTTTTAAAACAGACCCCCTCCATTGAGTCTTCCCCCTCCTTTGCACCTGCCACTTTGGTTTTCAAATGCAGGTTATTGTTCTTTGTACTGTACTGTATTTTGTATTTTATTTAGTACCTTGTATTATATTACTGTATTGTAATCAAATATTTTTGGGCTATGGAATGAATCATCTGAGTTTCCATTATTTCCTATGGGAAATTTTGCTTTGATATACAGCGTTTTGGTTTCAAGCATGCTTCTGGAGCGGATTATGCTCTTAAACCAAGGTACTACTGCACACGTGTTTTCCCTAATGGGGTTCCCTTAACTGTTTTAGCAATTAGTATTTTGTAAAAGCAAAAAGCAAAGCAAAGTGTTCTGCTTATATACCGCCCCATACCACTACAAGAGGTCTCTGGGCGGTTTACAATTTTTAATTACAGTGTGCAGGCTATAGAAAAGATTCATTGGTACATAGTATGGCCAGTATTGAACCAGGGACCCAGTCATCTCAGTCTGCGCCCTTTGAAATTGCACTACCGACACTTACACAGTACTACTGCAAAAGCAACATTTTCTTTATTCTGATTCCTCTCTATATCTACCTAACTAAAGGTTTAAATAAGGATTTACTCTACCCAAACAACACAATATTTCAAAATATTTTTCAGAAATATTTCTGTAAGCTATATTTGCAGACATTTCTTCTAGAAATATTTTAAAAATATTTCCAATGTGGAGGATCATCTGAAAAGGTGTCACCCTGATAAAACAGATAAAGATTTGCCATACTTTAAAACACTGAAAGAAAAACTTCAGAAGAGAACCACTATGGACAGTATGTTCACTTCAACATCAAAAAGAGATTATGATGGTTTGTGGGTGTCTTATAATATCTCACGACTCATAGCAAAATGAGGAAAACCTCATACTATCAGGGAAGAGCTGATTTTACCAGCCATTAAGGAGGTTTTAAAAACTGTTCTGCACAAGCCTGCATAAAAGAATTCCTTTGAGGAACAACAGTTCAAAGACATATTGATGAAATGAGTCATGATGTTGAAATTTTCTTGTGTAATTATCTGAAAATGAACCGTTTCTCTATTCAATTCGATGAGTCAACTTTGCCTGGTAATGAAGCACTATTATTGGCATATGTTATTTTTAAGGACTAAGAAATCCATGAAGAACTGCTCTTTGTGGGAACTTTGACAACAGACACAAAAGGTGAATCAGTATTCAATGTTTTGAAAGATTATTTTGTGGAAAAAGCCATTCCTTTATCAAATATAATATAATCAGCAGCAGATGGAGCACCAGCCATGTTTGTGTGCTATTGTGGCTTTATAAGCCGTTTAAAACAAAATGTACCCAGGGTTTTTGCTATTCACTGCGCCATTCAACAACAGCATTTAGTAGCTAAAAATCTAAGTGCCATATTGCATCAATCTCTTATTTGTCATAAACACAGGAAACAAGATCTGTATTGTGTCGAATTCTAGGTTATTAACATAGTTGTGTGAAGAAAATGCTGAGGACTTTCATTAATTACTCCTGGACACTGAAGTATGCTGGCTCTCAACAGGCTTATGTTTGACAAGATTTTTTTCACTTTTGAGATGGTTTTCGATTTTTGGACACTAAAAATCCAATTTTGAAAGAAAATTTAATCAAATGGAAACCAGACTTTACTTATTTAACATATATTTTTAGTAAATTTAATGAGGTTAACTTACAGTTACAAGGTGACAGTCTGAATTTAATAAAAACAAAGTCCATCATTGCAGCTTTTCTTGCCAGACTTAATCTAATAAAGCAAAACATTGGACAGCATGAATTTTCCCAGTTCCCCAACTTGTCATTGACAAATGTCCAGGATGATCACATTTTGGTCTGCGTTCAACATTTAAGTCCTTCACACAGACTTTAAAACCATGTTTGAGGATGTTTTGACTATGGAAATACCACAGTGGATTATCAATCCATATGGTGACATTGAAGAATCAGATGTCACATTACAAGAAGAACTGATTGGAATAAGCACTAACAAAGAACTTAAAGTGCTGTTCAGAATGGGCTATCAGCAGTTCTTGCTTCAGAAAGATATACCTGTTGCTTATCATGCATTATAGACTGTCGCAAGAAAGTTTTTGATAGCTTTTCCGTCTTCATACCATGTGGAAAATGGGTTTAGTGTGGTTGCCAATCTTCTTACAAAAAAGAAAAAAGAAAGAAAGAAAGAAATTGATTGAAAATAATTGAACATGGAGTGAAAAAGTTTGGGAACTTATGCTCTAAGATGACCACTGACAATGACCATACTTACATTTTCATTATACTCACAAGAAAAATCCTGTCTTTGTATACTGAACTTCATTCTAACCCTTCTCATTCTCCATTTGGGTGTTGGTTATAGAGCAAGAGGAAAGAACCACAGGCTCATATCCCTTTGGTCTACCAGTTATTAGTGGCCCAATGCCAAGAGCATTCTTTCTTTGCACATGGTGCAAATGGAAGCCACTTGTAGCAGGCAACTTGATATAATTATTTCTTTATATATTTGAGCTATTGGTAAAAATTAATTATTCAGTAACTTTCTAATTCTGTTCTAAAGTTAACCAATCAGCTTTAATTTTGCAAGTTTAACTTTGCAGGATTAATTGAAAGTCTTTACATTTCAGCTCACTTATTCTGCCTTTAGAAGAATCATTGTGTTGGATTACCCTGATGTCAAGAGGGTGGGTGGGTATTTGTGCCCTAGTGTCAAGTTGCCTGTTCCTTTGCTACTATGAGAGGACAACTCCTTACAGTTCAGTGAAACTTGGCATTAGATTTACTTATTGGTTTAATATTTGTCTAGCACATAAAGCAAACAATACCTTTATATGAGATAAGGTGAAGGTTTTCAAACTATGTGGGATAAACTGGCTCAACTGGATTGATTAGTAAAACAGGAAAGAATAAAACTAAGACTATGGGAAAGTAAACAGGCACGTTCAACTCTGTTGAAATCCACGAATAGAAAGAAGACATAAGTTTACAGATTAGTTATCAGCCAACAACGGGATGACCATCCAAGAAAGAAAGCATGGGAATAAACAATACAATAAAAGGAAAACATCGAGATAAAATACACAAAAAATCTAGCTTTCCTATTCAGAATTATTAGAGAGTTTCTCAAACCTCTGAGCCAGAAATTCAGCTTTGTTGTCAGCATTCTGAGTGGTTATCATGGAGAAGAAAGATTTGAGTAGGATTTTTTTTTATCCATCTCTTTAAAGTTACAGATGGGGCTGTTGAAAGACAAGATTAAGTAAATTAGAAGTAGCTGCCTTAATCTTTACTATCATACTCTGTCTGATCTCTAGTAGTAAATCACAGCTAATGTGTGCTCGTTGAATCAGTGGTGAATCAATATTTACCTATGTTCTAATGATACCGATGAAACTCAAAAAATTAGAATATTGTGCAAATTTTCATTTATTTTAGTAAGACTCAAAAGGTGAAACTAATATATGAGATACACTCATTACATGCAAAGTGAGATATGTCAAGCCTTACATTGGTATAATTGTGATGATTATGGCGTACAGCTTATGAAAAACCCCAAATCACAATCTCATAAAATTAGGTTAGTGTGAAAAGGTTCAATATTCTAGGCTCAAAGTGTCCCACTCTAATCAACTAATTAATCCATAACACCTGCAAAGGGTTCCTGAGCTTTAGTTTAAATGGTCTCTCAGGCTGGTTCAGTAGGAATCACAACCATGGGAAAGACTGCTGACCTGACAGTTGTGCAGAAAACCATTATTGACACCCTCCATAAGGAGGGAAAGCCCCAAAGGTATAGATTGCAAAAGAAGTTGGATGTTCCCAAGGTGCTGTATCAAAGCACATCAATACGAAGTTATGTGGAAGGGAAAAGTGTGTAAGGAAGAGGTGCACAAGCAGTAGGGATGACCACAGCCTGGAGAGGATTGTCAGGAAAAGGCCATTCAAAAGTGTTTGGGACCTTCATAAGGAGTGGACTGAGGCTTGAGTTAGTGCATCAAGAGCCACTACACAGAGAGAGATCCTGGACATGGGCTTCAAATGTCATATTTCTTTTTGTCAAGCTGCTCGTGAACACTGTTGATCAGTGGTCCAAAGTCCTCTTTTCTGATGAGAGGGACTTTGGCATCTCATTTGGGAACCAAGGACGCAGAGTCTGGAGGAAGAATGGAGAGGCCCACAATGCACAATGCTTGAAGTCGAGTGCAAACTTTCCACAGTCTGGGTTGATTTGGGGAGCCATGTCATCTGCTGGTGTTGCTCCACTGTGCCTCATTAAGTCCAGGGTCAACACAGCCATCTACCAGGAGATTTTGGAGCACTTCATGCTTCCTTCCACAGATGAACTTTATGAGCATTTTCCAGCAGGACTTGGGGCACCTGTCCACACTGCCAAAAATACCAAAACCTTGTTCAGTGACCATTACTGTGCTTGATTGGCCAGCAAACTTGCCTCACCTGAACTCCATGGAGAATCTATGGGGCATTGCCAAGAGAAAGATGAGGGACATGAGACCGAACAATGCAGAAGAGCTGAAGGCCGCTGTTGAAGCATCCTGGTCTTCCATAACACCTCAGCAGTGTCACAGGCTGATAGCATCCATGCCATGCCATGTTAAGGCACTAATTGATGCAAAAGGTGCCCTAACGAAGTACGGAGTACATATGCATGCTTATACTTTTCAGCAGTCTGATATTGTTCTATTTCCAATCCTTGTGTTATTGATGTCATGTAATATTCTAATTGTCTGAGACTGTGGATTTGGGGTTTTCATAAGCTGTATGCCATAATCATCCCAATTATACCAAAGTAAGGCTTGACATATCTTGTTTTGCATGTAATGAGTATTTGAGACGACTTACTGAAATAAATGAATATTTGCACAATATTCTAATTTTTCGAGTTTCACCTGGTATAATGGCCATCAAGAAAATATGTTGCTATTTAATTTTTTTCCTGTGTACAGCTATGTACTTGACCAAACTCTAGTTGGTTTATTATGAACAAGTATTGTTTATGATGACCACTTTGATGATTGTTGTAGTGGCCTGATGCTTGCACTATAAATCTGATACCTAGATTGTTCATGAAAGAAAAATCTCCTACTTGCCACCACTTATATCAGTCCCTTTTCCCTTTTTTGTGGAAAAGCAAACTAGTCTTACACCTAAGGATCCAGCTTTCTTTTCAGCAAAAGAAAGCTACCTACCTAATCAATAAACCATAACCTTCCAAAAACATTGCAAACCACTATTTCATTTCTTTCTGTCACTTTCAGTAATGTGGCAGATGCTGCATTAAAGTTTTTTTAAACAAATACTTATTCTGCATTTAGAAAAGAACAGTCCATGTGTTGCAAGTGCTTCTGTGTAATAGCTATTTTACACCACCTTATCAGACAGTAGGTCTTCAAGGTGCTTGGGTAGAGACCTTTTCTGATCATGCAGCTTGAGCATCTCTGGTTGCAGTTGCCAGAAACCCATCTTGTCAACTTCTACATGAAAGATACATGCCCTGCCACTCAAATGAAGAACACTTCCCTATCACCATGAGGTGCCACTACAGATTTTGGGTTTAGAAATTAGTTAGAATCTGAAAGTGAAGTGGGGGTATTTGTCAGTTTTCAAGATTGATCTGAAGCCAATTATGGAAGCCAAAGTGGGCCTCAAATTGAACTGAAGGTCTCTGAAGCACTGATTGCTGTGATTAAGACAGCTGAAAATGAAGAACAAAAGAAAAGAAAACTTGGAAAGGCAAGCCTCACTCGAAAAGGGAATGTACAGTAATGTGTTAACATAACTAGAAGACCCAAAGGAAAAGGATTGACAGTTCAGACACTAATAAAAAACCCAAGCTGTTCTGGAAATGCCAGTTATGGAGTTTCTGGGTGGGCTCAGATTAATCGGATCAATCTTGCATCTTAAAAGAGAGAAGGAAGGGCATTAGTTTGTAGGGACTGCTATTTGCATGGCCTTCATTTAATTAGGGTTCAGAAATTATAAGAGTATGCATTGGAATATTTGCTTTCTTTTTCTTCTGCAGCAGCCGCAGATATAATTTTGTATTGTACTTTACAATCTATTCAAATGATTGTCTCAATCTGTGCAAGAATGTGCCATCAATATCTTGAGTCTGTTGTATGGAATATAAGTACTGGATAACTTGGTGGTTTAGGTGGTTGCAGTTTGATGCCCTGCTATGCCTCCTGTAAGTCAAGCCAGCCTGGGCAAGCTGCAGAGTCTTAGGATAACCGCCAGGTGTTCTAATTCATCCAGGCACACATTAATAAAAGTATTGTTTCAAAATACTTTGTTGCTACTAAAGTATGATATTAAGTATTACAGTGTTATTTCTGTGGTCGGTCATTGTGATCACCCTTTTCATATGGAGAAGCAAAGAAAAAACTGGATTCATTGTCATCTAGAGCCCCCACAAATATATCTGTCCATCTGTAGTCTAGTTCACTTAACTGCCCTTAATTAGGCTATCTATTTGAATTATTTATCTGTCCATTTTGTTGCACATTATTGAGATCAAAAGATTTATCATTTTCTTAGGAATTTATCCCAAACATTTGGTGACTGAATGAGTATTTCCAGAGATCTCACAGAACTGTTCTCGTCTGTAAAAGGCTTTTAAAAATAATCACAAATAGCATGCAGTTCTTCTTTCAGAAGGAAAACATCTCTTCAGTACTTCGTAGTGTCTGGAGTCTGGAAAATCATGAATTTGCTAAAGCTTGGTCATAGCCCCACTGGAACCAGTGAAGAAGTCATTTTTGGCCATCTACACATTTTGTGTATAGAGAGCCATATAACGACTACTGTATATAAAGTGCTGATATTTTGCCACCTCTCAAATCGTTTGGTATCATTACAGTTGGGGACATGGCAGATGTATTTATGTGCAGATGATTTATGTGAGCATTATTCACTTTAAATACTAGATTGTGGTACCTCTGTGAAGATTCTCAATCCTCCAGGTGAGGTTATCTGGAAGTTGAGTCATGGCAACTGAACTTGTGAGAGCAAATGTTTCACTGCTGAGTACTGATGAAGCTGCTTGGATGAGTAGTGAAATGTTTTAATCACACAAGAAGAGAAGTCTAGTTGCCGTGACTCAACTTCCAGAAAAGATTGTTGTATATTAGATCTTGTCTGGTTTACCTTATAACTCAAAAGGTTTGTGCTCAGTACAAATATAAAAGCTATGCTTTGAATGTGCTCCACTGTATTATGAATTGTATTGGATCAACTTAAAGCTGTTGCAATCAATGGATGTGGAAGGTCATATTAATATGAAAATTGTTTCTGGACAACAAAGTGAAGTGATTTTCGTCAACTTAAAATTATCCTTCCGAGAATGTTGCTGCTGCTGCTCTTTCTATTCTGCTTCTCCTTTGCCGTAACCTCAAAGCAGATTACAGTAACACTAAACCAAAAACAAAATCCAAAATAATAAAGCCATTTAATAAAAACACAGGAATGTAATTCACAGCAGAAATCAGAACAATTTATGGCTGGGGGAAGGCAGAGATTTTTTTTAAAAAAAATGCATTCTCAATAGCATCTTAAACATTTCATTTTTAGGCCATAGACAGGATATAATTTCAAAAGGTTTCAGCTTCACTATATGGCCCTCATCCAACCCACCAGTGTGTACAAGATCTGGTTAGATTTGTACATAGGTTCTCCTGATTCTGATGTAAAACAGAGGCCGAACATTACCAGCATGCCAATGATCATGGCACCTTGTTCTAGATTTCCTACCTATTGCACCTAAAATGTCATATAGGTATTAACCAGAATTGGAGATAGGATTGAGCTGGAGGCATCTCCCAGCAAGACAATCAGGAAGCAAAATGCTCTTGCCCTGTATAAAGGAACAGGCTCCAAGCCACCAAGTCAGTCCAAAAAGACACCCTTAGTCTAGTTGTGGTGAACCTGCTGCATTCCAGATGTTTTGGACCACAGCTACCAGAATTCCAAGCCTGCATAGCCAGTGATAAAGAACTGTGGGAGTAGTGGTCCAAAACATCTGGAGCGTGGAAGTTTAGAACATAAGAAGAGCCATGCTGGATCAGGCCAAAGGCCCCTCTAGTCCAGCTTCCTGTATGTCACAGTGGCTCTACCAAATGCCTCTGGGAGCACATGAGAATTGATATCTGTCTCCTGCTTCCACTCCTCTGCATCTGGCCCTTGAAGTACCCTGGTTTTAAGCCTGGAGATTACACATCTCCATCATGGTTTGTAACCTGTGATGGACTTCTCCTCCAGGAACCTGTCCAATCCACTTTTGAAGGCATCCAGGCTAGATGCCATCACCACATCTTTTGGCAGGGAGTTCCACAGACTAACAACACGCTGGGTAAAAAAACGCCCTGTCAGTGGTAGAAAAGCCACTAAAATATGCAAGTATAGCTTGGAAAGGAGAGAAACAAATTTCACACATCTGATTTTCTAAAAGCATGTCTTCTGAAGAGGAAAATGTCTACTTATTTCATAAAAAGCATGCAATCAAAAAAGAAAAAGGAATTTAAACTAAGACGTCAGGATTCTTTGTTACATTTCAAAGTAAACATTGGGACCAAGAGCACATGGCATGTAGAAGGAATGAGATGTGATGAATTAATAATGAATTAATATACTTGTGCTGCTTTTTCCTTATAATTGTTTATATAATTAATCCTCTAAGTAGGTATTTATCTAGTATATAGGTAGTAATATTAACCACTTATATAACCAGATGACTTGAAATCAATTTCGTACCATTAGGTACATGTTTGATTGTCTAAGGCACAGTCTTTTACATCATTACCCAAATATTTGGCAGCTGAAGCCATTCTGAAAAGCCATTATGGGAAATAACAATTGAAGAGTCTATTTTTTGCTCAGGCTATATTGGTTTAGCTGTGCTACTTTATTTGATCATGACAATTGTTCAGTACCTGAGAATGGAATTACCTGGCATGTATAGCTGTATATAAATTTCCTCATGTTTTCTGTGTTACGTAATGATGTCACAATGCCATTATGTTGAGTGTGGGGGTTTGTGGTTTTTAAAAGAAATGTGAAAAGTTGCAGGTGACTTTCCTATTTAACTGTTTCTTCATTTGTTCCATTTAGATGCAGGCAGCAGAACCAGGTATCATGTCCAGTGGTTTCCAGAATCCTGTGCACACAATGATACAAAAGGGCCTGAAAAATCCACTAGTACTACATATGTAAGTTGAGCTTTAATTGTCAACACCTGGAAATGGAAACAAAGGCACAATTATTTTAAGATCTGGTTACATACTTCTTCCATTCCTGTATCTTGCACAAACTGCCTCTCTTTATTTTGAAAGCCTCACCCTTTAAAACATCTACTCTTGTCTTTCAGCACTTGTTTCTCATTATTACCTCATCTTCTCTGAATCAGCTTCTACTTTGTCAGATAAAGGTGTCCTGTTTACTTAGATGACTGCCTTTCTTCCTTTCTGCTACAGCATGTGAAATTCTTTCCATGATTATGCTATTTGCATGCTTTCATTACAACCTCTTCAGATGTCTTAGTCTTTCTTTCCTCGCAGTTCTGATTCCCAGCTATGACTAAATATTTAAAACATGTACTTGCATTAGACCACATTTTCTCTTTCCTCTCTTTCTCAATTATCTGTCTTAAGTTGTTAGCTCATGAGCGGATAATTATCCCTGTGTAGCTGTGGAAGAAACCATAAACCATCAGTACTCTTTTATTATAGTATCTGTCTGTTCTGTTTGATTGTTCATGAAAGATGATACTAAGGGGATTACTCCTCAACCTTGTAATTTCTGGCTTATAAGGATCCACTATGTACCCCATTGTTTATAGCCTTTCTAAGAAACCTCTTCAGGAGGCCATCCAGAGAACTGGGACAAAATGTCAACCCATGGCTTTGTTCTACCTTTATGTTGCTGTCAAGGTTAATAGAAGCTGAACTCATGTTTGTACACTATTTTGATCTGGATGGTAAGCAAACATGTTTCAGCTGAATAGACCTAGAAAGGGTGACATAGGTATACCATCAAGTAACAATTATAAGAGACTAAAACTTACACATGGGGATCGTGCAAAGTCTGTGTAGCTTGGCTGTACTCATTAAGGGGAATTGGCAAGGTGCCAGGGCAGCCACTTGATTGTCCAATTGTGATGTGCCACGACATCTCATCAGTTAAGTGCCAAAGGCTGTGCCAAGTCATGCAAACGTCAATAAAGGGTTCTGCTTAGAATTCATGGCATAGAATGTCACTTTGGCACACGATTCTTTAAAGTAGAGGTAGAGATGGGTGTTTAATTAGAAGCCAGAGGTGCCAGGAAGAAGATAGTAAAATTTCATGTATGTTTTCCTTTTCCAGGAGAACTATATAATTCTCCATGGCCTGTCATTCTCGTGCAAATACAAAGTTACAGTTCAGCCAACAAGATTGAAAGGCCGGTTGAAGACTGAAAGTGTTTCATTTACTACTCCACCCTGTTCTGATCTTAAAGGGAAAAAATATAAGGACCTGACCTGTCCTGCTGAAGAAGGTTAGTGGCATTTTTTTTAAAAAAAGCATGCAGAATAAGGAACTACTTCTGATTGGTTTCCAAAACCATCCTGAAAGATTTAGATGAAGTATAAGCAATTAATCTACCTCTACAGCTTGTCATCTGAACCACCAGTGTCTAAGGAGAATTTTCTTTTGTTCTCACCTGAAGATTTTCTAAATTAGACAGACACAAAATTCTCAATCAACAAATGTAAAGAATGTGAAATTTATTAATTACACTAGTAATACTATCCCCTTTCGCCACACAAGACAGACTGAACATGATGATAGACTTAACAAGATGAGTTGCAGCCTCAGTAGTTGCTTGATTTATTAAGGCCAGTACTGAAAAGGCATTCTGGTGTCCAGTGTATTGTACAGAACTATTTTTGCTAATTACACCATATTTTCTAGTCCATGGTTAAAGCTAAGGGCACCTTCCATTGATTAGGCAAAATAGGGTGATCCATTTCCTAATTCCATTTATGCCAGATATCATGCTTATCATATTTATTAACTGATAATAAATGTGTGTAAACAAATATTTTGGGTTTATTCTTAATATCTCCAAGAATGTGGGAGAATCTGAGACACTTAGTGTTGCATGACTTTATGAAACATCATTTAGATGATGTAATTCTGTCCTATAATTTATTTTATTCCTGTCCTATCCCTTATCAGCTTGCACCTCGTGCATATTGTCAAAACTGAACATTCAGAAAAATTCATGTTGTGTCTGTAAATTGTTTGTGATAAGCACTTGCTGATTTAACTCAGTCCTTTCGGATGATTTCTTTTGAACAGGACAAGGAGGTTTAAAATGTGATTAAAAACTGAGTACGTGCATTATAGATAGTGCCAAATTTTATATATTTCAAACAATGGTCTTAGTAACTGATACTAATGTTATAAAAACAACAAGGAATATTGTGGCATCTTAAAGAATTAATAACCTTAGATTATCAGGAGCTTTTGTTCACTGCAACCTGTTTCTTGTGCTACGATCCGGAAGGTTTGTTACAAAGAAAATGGGTTAGTCTTTAAGATTCCACAGCTTTTTCTTGCTTTTTCTGCAATAGAATAGCATGACGACTCCCATCCTCTCTCTACCTTCAAAATGGGTGCGTGGGAGATAAGAAGGTTGGGTGAAGGAACAGAAAAAGCTATTCAGAGGTGATGCTGAACTTGTGTAAATACATATGTAATAAAATGTTCCTAAAAGTTTGATAAAAAGGCTAATAATATCTTGCTTCTTCTTTTGGTGTGTGGGTACATATTTTGCAGCCTCAGCAGTCCCAAAAGTGTTGGCGAAGCCCGAGAACCTTTCTGCCTCTTTTATTGTCCAAGATGTCAACATTACTGGGCATTTCTCTTGGAAAATATCAAAAGCAAATCTCCACCAGCCCATGACAGGCTTCCAGGTCACTTGGGCAGAAGTTACAACTGAAAGCAGACAAAACAGCTTACCCAACAGCATTATTTCCCAGTCCCAAATATTGCCTGTAGTAAGTATCTCCTAGTTTTCTCCTGGGGGCAGGAGGGAAGGGTCAACGGGATCATTGCATGAGCTCACAAAAACACCTTTGGTTAATGTAATTTAACATCCTTTTCTTTAAGGATCATCACACACTGACGGTGCCCAACCTGAGACCGTCCACTCTTTACCGTTTAGAAGTACAAGTGCTGACAACTGGTGGCGAGGGTCCAGCTACAATAAAATCATTCCGAACACCAAATTTGCTGACATCTCCACACAGTAAGTGTTCTGATTTTAAGCATATGCAAAGAGAAATATTCCCCCCCCCTTTCCTATAAACAATATCAAAAAGATCATGACTTTCCAGGCATGCCCACCTGGCCCTAACCACCTGAGAACAATTTTCTTTGGCAGTTAGTTAGCCTAGAGTGGAGGTTAGTCTGGAAACTAATAATCTTCCTTGGAACTGTCCGATCCCACCCCATATTGGACCCAAACTACTCTGCTTGTTCTTTCCCTAGATAGCCCTTGCCATCCACATCTCCATAACATCCTGACAAGATATTGAAGACTAATGCTTGTACCTCCATTAGACTTCAGAACAGTATTGGAGTAATACCTGAGGCACCCTTCCAAACCTGGATCCCACTAGCTGTGTTGGATTATAACTACCGGCATATCTGATTAGTATGTCAATTGAGTTGATGGAAATTGCAGTCTAGGACCTCTGGAGGTACCAGGTTGAGGAAGCATGGTCTAGCCCAGTGGTGGCAAACTTTTGGCACTCCAGATGTTTTGGACAACAACTCCCAGAATTCCAAGCCTGTATTGCCAATGACAAAGAACTGTGGGAGTTGTGATCCAAAACATCTGGAGTGCCGAAGATTTGCCACCGCTGGTCTAGCCTGTCGGGAACCTTGTAAATCTAGTTTTCCAATAAGGACACAAGGATATAAATAATTTTCATTTGATTGATTGGTATGCTGGTTATGGACATAAAATGTCTATGCAGGAATAATTTTCAATGTAGTTACCATGCCTGAGATGGTTTTCTGGAATTCATCAATGTTATTGTTTAACATTCTTTTTAAAATATCTTATGAAACCTCCAGTTAATTGGAACTTACTTGGAGGTACCCCTGTAATTAACCAGACCTATTAGTTAAAATTATTGTGGTGTGTGCATAGGGGAAGGACTCAAATTTAAGTGGCAGAGGCATGGTCGTGTATGGGGGCAGAATGTAATTTTCAAGGAAGATGAGGAGAAAAGGGGGAAAAAAGAAATTCAATCTAGAGCAGGCATGTCCAAACTTCAGCCCTCCTGATGTTTTGCCCTGCAACTCCCAGAATTCTAAGCTTAGATTGCCAATGACAAAGGACTGTGGGAGTTGTGGTCCAAAACATCTGGAGGGCCAAAGTTAGACTCTAGAGGAAGCGAAAGACAGATGGTCACAATTGCTTTGAGATTCTTGAAGGGCAATGACGACCCAAATTTCTATAAACTTAGTGCAAAGGATAAGATGGGTCAGTAATAAGAGCTGTATCGACTGAGAATGGACAGGCTTAAAACATAAATTTGATAGCATATTCTCTAATACTTGATTGGCCAGTGGAGAGAAGAACTAATTCAAGCAGTCTCTATAGTTGTCTGACAGTTGTGAGGACCTAGGTAGCTCTAGGTAAGCCTCTGGATGAATCCTGTGTCCCCAAGTTACCTCCATACTCAGAAAAGTTGAGTTGTATTCATTCAGGCAAGTGACACACGACAAATGAGTTTTAATCACATTAGGTGCCAGTAAGTTTGCACTTTCCCTTCTGGCTGCATGGTTGCCTCTTGGTTAATTGTCCTACCAGGACAAAATAGATACATTAAAGAAGGTGTCTGGTTAAGACCACGAGCAGTATTGAATATGTTTATTGAATATGTTACCTCAAGCAATATGTGACAGCCAAACTTTAGTTCTCCAAGAGCAATGTATGGTTTGGATTCACTGATATTCTTCCCCCAGAAGAACCAGCAAAGCTGAGATCTTACAGCACATTAAAAGATTTAATATAGTTTCCCCCCGATCCTCTTCAGATTTTTATGCACCTTTGAGATTTGGATTACAGGATCCTGTGGAGCAGATTTGTAAGGCATGCAGGGATGAGTTAGGAGGCTGTCATTAATCAAGGGAAAGCCTATTTGTGTAACACTGGATTTAGTGCTATATGTGTATTTGCTTTCCAGGCTAGAACAGGATATATTTTAAACTAGTTTGATTGCAGTTAACAAACATCCCAGTTTGTATTTTTGATCAATGATCTATAACATTATCAGCATTAATATGGATTTTCTCACCTTTCAAGGGCCACATTTAAAGCAACATCATCCACATCACTACAAGCCACCACCTGAAAAATACTAAATTGCATTGGATTATTAATTGTCGGAAAAGAATAAACTCTTGAGTTCTCGCAAGAACTGAAAACTGAATCTATATTGGAGTGCAGAATAATCTTGTGGTTCTGGAAGATACTTGCTCTAGGTCAAGGGTGAGGAACCTTCTGACCCCCAGATGTTTTGGACCTCCACCCCCAGAATACCAAGCCTGTATTTCCGTTGATAAAGGAGTTGGGTTTCAAAACATCTGGAGGGCTGAATGTTCACCATCCCTGCCCTATATGAGCTGGACAGAAATAGCTGTATCATATGGA
The DNA here is from genome assembly GCA_023846285.1 of Phrynocephalus versicolor. Lineage (NCBI taxonomy): Eukaryota > Metazoa > Chordata > Lepidosauria > Squamata > Agamidae > Phrynocephalus > Phrynocephalus versicolor. Next base: position 3,368,359 of record JAHTLZ010003307.1, read on the forward strand.
CTGGAGGCAGCATGCTTGTACTAATTCCACAATGATATGTGTAAGCATCAGCCATATTTGTGTAATTTAAACATTCAGCATCTATGAAAACTATCCAAGAACAGTGGTTCACTAGCATCATAGCACATACTGTATGGCACTCAACAACTGTATCTCTCTCTGTGTGTGTGTGTGTGTGTGTGTGTGTGCATTTTATATTATACATTGTTTTAAAATCTGGTCGCATCATTAATTGTTATAAAAAACAAAGCTTGGTCACACAGATTCATCACTGTATTATTATTCTGAATGTCTTAGTCTTTGTGTTGATGAATGTTGGTGTTCACATGTGAATACTGTCAATCCTCGGCAGCTAGTGAGTGTATTAGCAGAAAAAGAAATACGGAGCTTAATACATCAATTATAGAGAATTATATGGATGCCTAATTTAGAGATGTTCACTTGTGAATTCCAAGAATCTTGTTTATGTATAACATGGGTGTAACCAAAGCTTCTCAAGTATTTGAACAGCTTTGATTTGGAATTTATTGCTTCCAAAGTAAATGTATTGAATTTTTAATGTTTGCAATTGCTAATAATAAGTGGGAGTTTCCATGGACTTAAACAACCTGACATTGCTATAATCAGATCACTTAAATGTAAATATAAGTGCTATGGCTTCAGTAGATTATGCAACAGGTCAGTATGATATTTAATATCTTTATGGTGAAGCCGTGGAAAAAGTGTGACATTAAACCAGGGACGCACTTCCCTCCTTTGCTTTATAGACTTAATTCTTGCAAAGTAATTCCTTTGGAGCTCCAGTTATCTTTGCATTCTTGTTATCTATTCAAGCGCTTAGGGACAAACAAAAGACATTCACCCTGTATTCAGCAATATTTCTCTGTGTTGTGCATTCTATCCTGCAGTAGATTTTTCTTTCACTAATAATATAAAGAACATCCTTCTGTATGCAGAAGAATGTGCTGTCTCCCCTGTAGATGAATGTGGAAATAAACATATTGGTGAGGCCTTTGTATGGCAAGAGCAGTGCACAAGGGGTTCAATATCATGTTGGTATGATTATTTGTATTGTTTAATATTCAAGTGCTGATACCATTTTTGTGGACTCACCAACAGTTTAATTTCTTTATTAAATTCTTCAGAGAGTACCATGATCAAAAGTGGCTAACCTTCCTTGTTTTTAAGCAATACATATCTATTTCACACTCTTAGACTTACCACCAGTCATGTTCTCTGGTTTGTCTTGCTGTATAAACATGATTGACCATGAATGATAGAACATTTCTAGATCCCTGCACATCATCTTTTTATGCATATATGTTGTATATTCTGGGGAAAAACATTTTTACTTCTCCTCCTTAGTAGAAAATAGCAAGGTTGAACCACTTGCCTTCATATGTATGTTTGATTTTTTTAAAAAAATCAGTTGAGTGCATTCAGTACTTTTAAATGATTATTTCAGTAGTTTTATGTTTTGCCAGAAAAAAGAGGAAGAATAAGTATATACTGCTTTCTTAAGCAAAGAAATCAAACTGAAAGCATGTGTCGTTTTTGTTATAAAGACAAGCATGCATAGTAAAACCTGTACTCACATTATTCTATTGGCAGCGAAAGGCTTTGAGAGGATCCACTCAGTAGCTGGTGCATAAAGTACCACTCAGCTATCCAGCAGTTCATTGATAACCATCTTATAACTGCACAGCTGGAAGGACTCTTATGGATCATTGAGTCCAGCTCCTGTCAACAAGGCACAGTGGGGAATCAAACTCCCAACCTCTGGCTATAAAACCAGATGTTTAAATCACTCACATGATTTCAAATGGAAAGGCATGTGTTTGTCACTTCATTATGTTATTGATCAGTTTTTTTAAAAAAAGATCCTTGTAGCCTTACTACTGCTACAGTTAGAGCTTTCCTATTTGACCTGAGTAGAGGGGTCAGACAACCCAAGTCACATCTCATGAAGGTAGGTCACACAATGAACTGCAGTTTAGGGAGATACTGAGAATTTTGAATATGCATTTACTTCTCACGTAACTATTTTTTGTTTTTCGCTCTTGCTTTTTTTGGTTGATGTAACTTATGTATAGGTTGAGTTCAAATATCTCCACCTTTTGTGAGATGGTTCACACTTTCTTCTCTTGCTGTTTGTTAAAATGCAACAACCCCCGTCCACTGTCCACATAATGATGGGGTATTTGATGCAGAGCAGCTGCAAATAAACATCTCCCGGGAGACCATGTTATGCATAGGTATAAACTGTCCATTGAGTTCTGTGTTCTGCATGAGGGTATATTCTGAAAATGGATACAAGGATGCTTAAAATGTGTGACTGAAGCATCTTCCAGCACCTTAAAAAGACTTTTAAAAATACTTGGCGCAACTCTTTGTGGATCATCCACAAGCAGCCCACACCAGTTGCAGGGTGAATACGCACCATGATAAATCTCAGTGAAATCACCGAGATATGGTATATTACTATATAGGTTCTTGTCTGTAGAGGAATGTGATTTACTAATAAGTATATACTGTAAGCTGCCTTCAGATACTATAGGATCAGAGCCTAACTGTTCTCATTCCAACCCATCATTCCCCCCCCCAAAAAAAGTGGTATAAAGGCAGTTGCAATACTAATTATTTATTTTATAGATTATTATGGTATCATTTTTACTTTTACTTAACCTGGTTTTCTTCTTGAATTTTCTTAGTCTTTGATAAATACCTGTGGATGCAAACATTACTATAAATGCCACACACACCTGTACACTGTAGCCCAGAAATATGATGCTTATAAGTTCATGCATGTTTTCTTTTACATTACAACATTTATTTAAAACAAGTAAATTAATACCTAAATATTTTGATGGCTTTATATGATTTTGCATGCCAAAACTCATAATTCAGTTATAGGCATGAAATGTATGACTCTGTTACCTCTATTGAATATATTGGTAAGGTACATCTTGCATAGTAATTAACAGAGGTTCTATATGTAAAAAACAAACAAAACTCCCCTCTTTTTATGTAATTATATTGTAGTGTGGCTATAACAGAGCTACTTACCTGTTAACTAAATTGGCTGTAGAAATTGTGTTCTTTATATCAGACATTTAAAAGTCAGTATTTATTTATATATGTTATACAGAAGAGGGTTAATTTGTGTGTATCTGTGTCTTGTTACTTAGACTAATGTTTTGTGTAAAAAACACTTTGTAAAAAAATTGTAAATAGTCTCTGTTCCTCATTATTTTCATGTTTAGATTTTGTACATATGTTTAAGTAATAAACTATCCTTCTATACAGAAATAAGTGTTTTGCAGTTTTCAATACTGCCTTGAGTACTTTGATGGCGGTTTCATAAAAATGCAATCCACAGAGTTATTGCAATTGAAACAAATGGAGACTCAGATCTCAGACTGGGCACGCCTATGGTTAGAACTAAATTAAATGACAGAACTAACAGAACATTAAGAAGTGAAGAGTTTTGTCTACTTATAATCCGTGTATGACAGCACAATGATGCTGTTGTGCTGGCAGTGCAGGTCAACCTTCTACAAGGCACTTCTAAAAATGGGGGCACCTCAAAACAAAACATTATAATTTTGAAACTGGATTTTGGTTTGGCACAGATGTAACAGCCAAGGCTTTTCAAGTTATGTTTTAAAAATAAAACTGTTTTAAGACATACCCATCAGAAAACAGTCACGTTTTAAGTCCCCAAATTTAAAACAGAACAAATAAATTGAAAAAGACCAATGTTTTTGTCTTGTCAAATAACAGCCCTGACCATTGCTTTGTGTTTGGCTGAAAGGTGGTTAACTGATGAAAAAAGGAGTTGGCTTCTGGGATTTTCCTTGCTTGGGTCACTTTGTGAATGGAAGAGAGTATCCTGTGGACCACCCTGACCACTGCCATTGGTGATGTCACATTAAGGCTGCCATTTTCTATGTAAATCTTGACGTTCTTTTTTTCCTGCTGGCAATGTGGGCATGATATTGTGCAATAATATTTCCTGATGTTTTGAGTCATGGATATAGAAACACAATATCTCACCTTAATAAATTAGAGGGTTTTTTAAATGAATTAAATTCTAATAGGATGAACATTTAGCAAATGATCAGTCTTTTGATTTCAAGTTCAAAGAAAGTAGGTGCGGTTTTGCTTTCATGTCTGATTTCTCAGGCACCTCGTTTTGAAAGACATACAGTGGTACCTTGGTTTACAAGTATTTTGCAAAGCAAGCTAAATTTTTAATAAAATTTTGCGTTGCTTTGTGAGCAATGTATTTTTTCTCATTTTGCAATTACACTGTCCTCTGTCGTGGCGGGTGCCAGGGACATCCCTCCTTCCCTCATGGCCTGGCTTACCTCTTCCTCCTCTTCCTCCTCACTGTCACCACTGCCATCTTGGAATGGCACCCAGATGTTTCCTGGCAGATGGTGGTGGCAGAGGAGGAGGAAGAGGTGAGCCAGGCTGTGAGGGGGGAGGAAGCAGAAGGACCCCCGGCACCCCACCACCACTGCTTCCACACTGATGCCCTTGGCAGATTGCCCCTGCCTGCATGCTTGGCTGCACCTCACCACCACAGCTGGCAGCTGTACCCTGTCGCAGGCCCAACGGTCTCTGGAGGCGGCTTCCAGCATGCATGGTAGGCCTGTGCTGGGCCTCCGGCTCTTGTTGTGGGCCTGGTGGTGCCTGGAGTGGGTCTCTGGCTCCCATATATTAAAGCAAATTTTCTATAGTGAAATTTGCCCTAATATACAAGTATTTTGGTTCATGAGAATGCTTCCGGAATGGATTATGCTCGTAATGCTGTACAAGACGAGAAAGAGAATATATTATTTTATGTGCTGTCCTGAAATGAATATTCAGTCTAGTGCGAATAATCTTTTTGATGAGAATGGAATCTTGCTCCATTCTCTTGCCTTTAAAGATCAGAACAGCACCAATTACGAGAATCTAATCAGGGCTATAACTGATAGACTTCTGGGATATGTGGAACTGATAAGTCTCTCAGATGTGTTGAAGTTTACAGATCCATATGTAATACTCCTAGAGAGGAACTGGAGCAGCAATGGATAAAATCTCTTTTAATAACAACTGAATTGAAATCTTACAAAATTGGTAAAGCAGAAGGCATTGGCTAAATCTGTTGTGCATCTGCACAAATAATATAACTTTTAGGTGTGAATTGCTGTAAAGTTTTCATCTGTTTCAGGTAACTGATGTGGGGATTTTTAAATTTAGGGGCGATCAGTTCCAAAACTTGCATTGTGTAACTGCACAACAGAATTTCACCAATTTGAGTAGGTCACAAACAGTTCTGCGATCGCATTTTGCCACCTCCTTACTGTGGTACAGATTATGCGCCTGAAAGCTCTAGTCCCTGTATCTTGTGTTGCACCAATTGCTGCTTCAGAGAACCTGAGTTCCACCATGATACAAACAAAAAGTGCATGTTTGGTGAAGAAGGCCATTTATATGTTTATATCTCTTCCGTTTTCACATTTATCTTTTGCAGTAATACTGTACTGGAGGACAACCAGAAGCACAATAGATGATCTGTTAAAGGAAGCAACATGTCACTGACACTTGGGAGTGGTCAGGCAGAATGTGGGATTAGGACCAAGTATTCAAGTTTATACAACGTTCCAAAAAAAAAAATACAAATATTTCATAGCAGAGGATTATGTGGAAGAGGTTTTGTAGGAAATCACTGGTGACTTGCAGGAGCAAATGGTTTGGGGTTGAGGAATTGGTATGAAATTCTGATTAATTTTTTT
>JAHTLZ010003307.1:3374154-3393239 GCA_023846285.1 Phrynocephalus versicolor
ATAGATAGATAGATAGATAGATAGATAGATAGATAGATAGATAGATAGATAGATAGATAGATAGATAGATAGATAGATGATAGATAGATAGATAGATAAATGCTGTGAAAATCCTGTGTCCCTTCAGAGATACCTGTGCTTGAAAGCCACAGTCTGAAATGATGTAACTGAATCATTTTATTTGTATACATTACCTGTGATTCTACTTCTTTACATTCAACAACCATCTGCTACCAATTCTGACTGGTGGTAACCTTTCCCAGAGTTGGGTTTTTTTTGGGGTGGTGGTGGTGGTAGAAAATACTCACAAGTGGTTTATCGTTCCCTTTTTCTGGCAACTTCAAACTACTTGCCCACACCCACACAGCCCAGCTCTTCTCCTGGGACTCAAACTGGGGAATCAAACTCCCAGCTTCTACTAGCTTTCCACCCAGTTTCTCATTCCCTATGTCTTAGTTATTGTTAGACTGAAAGCCATTGGCAGGAGGTGTTTTAATGTTTGCCGGAGCCAGTATTAAGCCTTTTAGAAATACAGTGGTACCTCGGATAACAACTGCCCCGGATAACGAATAATTCGGATAACAACTGCAAATTTCCGGGTATAGGGCTGCCTCTGATAACGAATTTTCCCTATGGGCTGCCTCGGATAACGAATCGCAATTCCGAATCCTAGGTATAGGTCTGCCTTGGAGAACAAATTTTCTCTATGGGCTGCCTTGGATAACAAATCTTCCTATGGCTTTCCTCAGATAACGAATTTTCCCTATGGACTGCCTCAGATAATGAATTTCCAGCATGCATCAGTAAAAAAGTTATCCCAGGTGGCATTGCATCTGTACCTTTAAAGTGCACTTTTTAAAGAGTTTTGAGCAAAAAACCAGGTGTCTGTGCCTTTTTCCTAGGCTCCAGAACGGATTAAACAGTTTCCCATTCATTCCTATGGGAAACTGCATTTCGGATAATGACGTGTTTCAGAAAACAACTAACCTCGGAGAATGAATTACTGTCGTTATCCGAGGCACCACTGTTCTGTTCGTTTCATTTCATTTTCATCACAATTTTCATTTGTCATTTTGTTACGTAACAGAAACAACAAATGGTAATGGAAATGAAAAAATGTTTGTTCCGCGCCCATCTCTACTGTTAAGATCTATGTGTTTTTTAAAGAATGTCTTTCTGTCCCCTCTCCCTTTTTTATTATCATTGGGGAAAGTTGCCCTGTGTAAATAATTATATATAATTAAGTTGAGATATGATAATACCTGCCTGTATTTGATGTTTTAGCAAAATGGTATCTTGCATTGAGATGGTTGGTTTCTCCTGAAAATAAAGGTCATATTACGTTACACAGAATACACTTAGCCATATTCTGTTGCAGTAGGTAAAATAGCTTGCTATCTGAATGGCATTTAAGCTGCAGTTTCACATGCAAGTATGAAAGCCAGGCACTAGGTGAGTATCGCAGTCACTTAAAGCTTAAAAAACATGGAAGGGCCTATGAATTACTCTAAGATTACAGGATCTGGACTGCAGAGGAGTCCCATGTTCTGTCCACTGGCATTAGTAAATATGAATGATTCACAGAGGCAGCCTGAATGAGCAATCTAAGTGCCCTGGGTCTGGACCATGTCATGCAACACAAAGCTGACATACTTTAAATCTTTGCTATATCTTTGTCCCTCAGGAATTACTAATGTGTACCCAATCACTTCAAATTTTTTTTTTTTGTTGTTGTTGAAGAGGGGGAATGTCTGACATTAATAATTTGCATTTCATTTTTCCACATAAAGAAGAGTTGCTTTTGTTTCGAATGTTATGAGAATAACCTAGAGAAGATTGCAATAGCCACAATGAATGCTAAGTACAAAATGGTACTGAAATATATATATTTTTAAAAAGAGTTCATTTCAGCTTCCATTCCATTCTTTGCCTTGGGATGCTTTCTGCTCTTGCAGTCCAAGCTCAGGCTGCAGTTTAAATAACAAAAAATAATAAAAATAAAAATAAAAAAATAAAAATCTGTTTTTTGCGCTGTGACAGTGTTTTTATAGCCATGGTTTCTTGAAACCTTTATTAGATTGTTTCAGTCACCATTTTTGTGATGGCGGGAGGTAGATAATTATTGTCAAAATTCTTCAAGTATATTTATTTTTTTCTGTGCTGGCTTATCTTGATTGCTGTAAAATTGTTCTCTGCCCCATGAAGTTACACTCGTCATTTGCTTTTCCAAACACAGCTACTTGGAAAAATATCTGCAATAAAAACGAATGTTTTGGTACTGGGTAATTAAACACCCATTTTGGCATTAACTGGTCAATAAAAACCTTATGTGAAAAATGTGCTAGTACGCTATGGATAATTTAATTAGACAAATCAAATCACACTGGAGTCAAAACAGCTACTTTGACGTGGTGATTATGATTATGAATTCTGTGGTCCCAACATGCATTTCTACAAAAACACGCTTATCAAATATTTGTTTCCTGACAAAGCTGTACTTATGCCCTCTGCAGTTTGCAGTACATACGATACTAAAGTATGATAAGAATATATTTTTCTCTGCCTTGTCACTATGTAGCTTTTACACAGTCTCTTCATTAGGATCTACACAGAGCCTATGTCGGGGTAAGGAGGCTATGACTTGATGGGTGGGAATTCATTTTTGCTCAGTCCTGTCCAGCAGCAATGAGGGTGAGGAATGCCAAACACAAAATGAGGAAAAACATTATTTAGGATGTGTGATGGTGGCCAAGAAACAGGACGTAAAATGCTAGGATTTTCCGACATTTTTGTCCATTACTCCTATAAGTGGGTAGAAGGGGAATTCCCCAGGATTATAAGGGAATGGCCTGTTGTCATAATTTTCCTTCTGGTTAAAGTGAAGCAGGAAGATCAAAGAATAATTATTTCAAATGGGGCTATTTGGATGCAGGACAAATTTTCTGTGACTGAAGAGAATTCAATCAATGCAGTGCTTGTTGCATGCAATTTATGCACCACCATGTCTACACAAGAATATCTAGCAAATGGCCATTAACACTAGTGAAGTAACCTGCTTCTCGTCAAAAATAGTATAATAATCTTGACATTTTAACTTGTTATAATTTTGCCTATATTTCAAATACATCCATAATTTTAAATTGTAGAATGTTCTGTTACAATAAAGTCAAAGAAAGATTGTGGAGTATGGAGGGTTTGTGAATTTTAATCCTTTCTAACCTGCCCAGCTGCAGTGCTTCCAGAAATGAAAAAGTGCCTGATTAGCAAGCTAATTAGGTGTAGGCAGGATAGTACAATTGTCAGGTAGGAACACAGTTGGCTACAAAATTGTACTCAGAGGATGATGATTAATGGTCTCTTCTCAAACTGGGAGGAGGAGGCAACAAGTTGAAAACAACAGAATGAAATTAATTAGGGATAAATGCAAAGTACTGCACATAGGAAAAACAAAACAATCACACACCTACAAGATATAGGCTCAGCAGTACTACAAATGAGAGGGAACCTGGAATTGTCAAACTTCACATGGTGAATATGAGCCCATAGTGTGTTGTGGCTACAAAAAAAAGGCAAGTGCTATTTTAAGCTGCATTGAAGAAGTATCATCCCCAAATCCCCCAAGGTCCTAGTTCTCCTCTATCAGCTCTGGTTATGCCTCCTCTTGAATACTGTGCCCAGTTCGGGACATTGCACTTGAAGAAGGTTGCTGACAAATTGGAACTACTTCAGAAGAGGGCAAAAAGGATTATTAAGGGTGAACAAAGCCCTGAAAGGAAAGACTGAAAGAACTGGGCATGCTTAGCTTGGAGAAAAGAAGGGTGAGGGGAGATTTGATAGCACTCTTCAGTACTTCAAAAGGGTGTCACGCAAAAGAGGGGCAGGATCTCTTATCGATCATCCCAAGTGCAGGACACACAACAATGGCTCATGTTATAGGAAACCAGATTCTGATTTAATATCAGGAAAGAAATCTTCCTAATTATTACAGCAGTATTGCAAGAGAACATATTACCTCAGGAGGTGGTTAGTGCTCCTACACTGGAGGTATATAAGAGAAATTTGGGCAACCACCTCACATCTGTCCTTTGGTATGTGTTCTTACGTTGAGCAGGGGGTTGGACTTGATAGTTTTGTAGGGCCCTGCCAACTTAATGATTCTATGATTCTGTGAGTGGGATGAATGAATTAAAATGTGTATTAGCACTACAGACTAAACTGCAAAAAAAGATAAAGAACTATACTCTCTCTCTCACTCTCTCTCTCTCTCTCTCTCTCTCTCTCTCTCTCTGTGTGTGTGTGTGTGTGTGTGTGTGTGTGTGTGTGTGTTGTGACCCCATGTCCATGGAGTTTTCTTGGCAGGAATACTGGAGTGGTTTGCCAGTTCCTACTCCAGGCACCTACAGCACCTGGTATTCCCTGGTGGTTTCCCAACCAAGTACTAACCAAGGCCGAAGTCAAGCATTAGAACAATGAAGTGCTAGGGCACACCCATTTCTTTTGGGGGCAAAACCATGGCATTTCGGGATCGACACTCTCAAAGGCTTTCCGGTAGTCTATAATTTTCTGAAAATCTTTGGTGCTCTCCAGTAACCAGTGGATATTTGCAATGTGATCTCAAGTGCCTCTTCCTCTTTGTAATATGGCTGGAACATCAGCCAGATGGAACCATTAATTCGAAGGGTCAGCATAACCCACATGCAACTTGACAGCCGAAAGCAGCAAAGGTAAAAGCAACTTGATAGAACAATCCACAAGGCATTTCAATATTACATTTAACTAAAGACTACTTTTACCTATATAGTAAAAGCTCTGTTTAGAATTATATTTAAGGAAACTTACATTGAACTTATATAAAAGTGTAGCATTTGAGAAATCATCCAGCATTTCAACACTTTTCTGCCATAAACTGCTTGTAAAATAGATTTCAATTGCATTGTTATAATCAATTTTCTGTCATCAAGGAAAGTGGATATTTAAACATGAAGCCACCAATAACGTTCCAACAAAAACTGCAACAGCTCCATATGCATCTATGATATGCTATAGTTATCTAAAATGAAACATTGTTTTTTTCTCTCTCTCCCTAATAATATCCCCAAAGACACGTTTATTTGTGTGTAGCCATTACAAAAGTTCAAATGATATAAAATAATCAGATAAGTTACCCAAACTAAAACAATCTAAGATCAACATTCTCATCAACACAATTCAACCTCAAGATAATACCTACAAAACTTCCTCCTTAAGACCGTTGCTCTAAAAGCGAAGCTGGTGGCCTTTTTAGAAGTATATGGTGCATTATCCTCCAGTAGAAAATTTAACATATGTGCATCAGATCTATTAAATGAGAGACCTAACTCTTTGAACAGAATTGCTCTTAAGTCTTTTATAAATTGGGCAGAAGTAAAAAAAAAAAGGGGGGGTAGGTCTTGAACTGCATTAGTTCCACATGGGCAAACTCTCTCCCACCGGAGAATCTGCTGATAATGTCCCTCAACTGCATCAGCACTCATAGGCTAGCAGTGTACAAGCATTTCTCCATTTGAAATGTGTTATATTAATTAAATACTGTGGGCAAGGTATTTGAATGGGTAACTTGGCATACCGGGGAAGACATTTTGACAAACAGGCAAAAGAACAATCCACTTGAAAAATCATAATTTAAAATACGGGACCTCCAGCAGCCATTTCAAAATTTAAAGCACACAAAAGATCCTGAGAAGGGCAGCTCTGAGCCCCACTTCATTGGGGGGGGGGCAGGGGCAAGTTTGCCCCCACAGTCCCGGACGTTGGGCATGAAAACTTCACGCCCATCTGGGTCCTTCTGCCCGGAGATGGGAGGCAATAAAGAGGGCTCCCTCCCTCACCCCAGCCTCTTCTCGGTGAGACCAGTGCCCCACCCTCCCTCCCTATGGTAAGAGAATGAGATTAGCTGGTTGTCTTCTGGGGCCGGATGGGAATTTTTGGTGGCCACTCTTATTGGCTGTGAGTGGCCACGTGTTTTCGCCCATCCCATTCTCTTTTCCTCAGGGGATGGGTATTTCCTTTCCTTGGTCACTAACTTAGCGGGTAGTGCAACAGGTAACCGTATCCAGGTAAGCCCTTATAAGTCGCCCTTAAGGCACCAGACAGCCCTCGTAATAACACCAATACCATTCGCAATTTCAGGAAACAGTTAAAGTTAGCTAGTTGACATTGGGCCTCCTGAGGGCTGTGCCGGGCTAGCAGTTTGGCCCTACTGGGAGATGCTGAACAGGTGGGCAGCATCTCCCCACAGGTGAATTTCCCTGAATACAGAACGGTTTATCTATGGGATTTCATCACCCAACATTACCTGTTTGCACTACGGGTCAGGTCCTCTTTACAGGTCCTGAATATTACAGTTAAATAAGTTACAAATAAAGTTGTGGCCCATTCTACCCAAAGCTGAAGTGGTCTCACCTCTTTATTTCCGGGCTTGGGGGGGGGGCAAAGTCCATACCATACATATCAATAATTTGTAACATGTCCTGGTTCTGAGATAAAATTATCCTACAGTATTGTTAAAATTCAGCATCTCTATAAAAGCAGACAGCACTAAAAATGATCCTATCCCTTTTTCTGTTTCAACCAGACTTTGATAGCATGGAGATGTACTAGAGCCACTGGGGCTATAGTTCTTTCATTTGTCTGCCATTGCTTCCCGAATGACTGGGGGGAACAATTGCTGGGTATCTAAGAGGAAGTGGAGGGTTGAAAGGTGGTATAAACAGAACTTACAATTTTTCATCTTCAGTCTGCAGCTCGTTTAGATTTAGCTATCTTTGTTAATGGTCAGGGAGGATTGGGAGTGGTTCAAGATCACCTGGGTGGCCACAGGTTTGCCACTACTGTTTTCTGTAGCTTATGAAGGTATCTCACTTTAATAAATTTCCCCTTCTACAATTTGTTTTTGGGAGCATTCTTCAGGGGAACATCCTTCACATTGTTCTCCTATGAACTACGCAGAGAATAGTCTGTAAAAATTCTCAGTTTTTCTGGAAGTTTAGTCATGGCAACTGGACTTCTTTTTTCTTGAGAGATCTAAAAGTTTCATTGGTTGGATGAACAGCACAACTTCTCAAGATGTTTCTATCTTCTTGAGTGATAGAAACGTTTTGCTCTTTGGATGAGCAGCCAAACATTTCTGACTCTCAAGAAAAAAGAAATCCAGTTGCCATGACTCAACTTCCAGATACACAGAGAATAGAAACACTTTCCTTGTTTATGGATGCCTCAGTATCCTTGTGGACATGGGCAGCCAATAAGCTAGTCTAGTGTTTTAACAAATTACTTGGTTACCAAAGATAACAAGAAATGTAAAGATGAAAACAAGTGAGCTTGTGAAGGAGAGCTGGACTGTGCTGAATTTCTTTTACCAGCCTGCTGCATCCCATACTTCCTGCAGAAGATATGAAGGTCCTCCACAAACTTAGAACGGACTGAAATACAGCTGCATGTCCTTAGAAATGGAGCTCCTTCAGAATGTGGAAGCCATCTGTTTATCCTAGCTAGAGCTTACCTCACTCTGTGTGTTGCATATTAGTTTTTGCTTTTTGTGATTAGTCATCAGGAGTTAAAACCGGTGTTTCATTTGGAAGTCTAATTGCTCAGACACAGAATTTTAATGAAAGTGCCTAATGGGAAAATGTCATAGAGGAACAATGTATTCTTTTTAATGTGTGATTTGCCGCTGGACTTAGGAGGCTAATGGAATTAGCTTAGGATCTCTTTACCCGGTATGTTTGGTTTTTGCAGTGGCCGTGAGGAAAGGAAGCCCCACACTTTCCAGCCGGTATAAATTTTTTGAGCATTCTAGTGGTCCCTAACCCCCATGATAGGCAGGGGGTCCTGTATTTTTCTAGAGAAGATCCGTGTCAGCAAGCTCAAACCTTACATGACTATGAGTCAGGGTAGCCATGTTCACAGGCAGACATGAAGGATTCAGCAGAGCTTTATAGTGGCTCATGACCACTATCATAATAATTTTTCTAGGCATCCCCATATTTCACATTTTTGTGGTTCCTTCTGCTTTTTTTTTTTTTTTAAAAATCTTTACAATACCTAATATCTTGAAAACTTAATTTCAAATTCTGCTCAAAAGGATCTTTCCTTTCTGAAAATGAAGTCCTTTATTTGTTCCGGTAGGCAGAAGGTGTAACCAGAAATGCCCACAGGTGAAACTGATTTGAAGATCTATTTAAATCATGTCATATACACAGGGAACACACTGCAGAAAATGAAGATGCAATGTAAAAGAAATCAAAGGAAAATCAATGAATTTCTGACACATTACAATGTAATAGTGAAGTGACAGAACAACCTGTGTTAAAGGTTTCTGAAGACTCAGGGGAAATATGCCTGCAAATTGGTCCAGAAAAATTCAGATGGGAAAATCAGAAGGAAAGTAAAATAAAATAATAATAAAATAAAATAGGGTGCATGTGTATGTGTAAGGAATAAATAAAAGACTACAATAAAAGTATCTCCTAGGAGCAATCTAACCCATTGTAAAAACTGCAGCTTTTTTCAGACATAACACCCAAAGGCCCAGAGCATTCAAAATCAGCAAAAGTAAAAATTACAGGAGGAAAAAGTGAACTGAAAAACATCTGCATGTGATGTGACTCTGAGCTTGAGTCTTCTTGTTCCTTAGCAACAATTGCTTTAGGTTTCACTGACACCCCTAATAGTTCTATATTCTGGTTGGTTTCCTTATCTTTACCCCCAAAATTTAGTGCTGTGTTGGTAGGTGGCAAGCTGGAATAAAAATTACATTGCACCGCATTTCTTTATATCCCGAAAGTCAATCATCTCTGTGTCTCTGTTGCATGGCATCTTATCAGGATACATTCAGAGCCTGGAACCATTGAAAGAATGCAACCTTCTGACCTGTCCACACTCCTTCATTGTCTTCCAGATCAGTTAAAGCTTTGTTGCCATAGCAATCATGTATCTCTCCTCCCTTTAACCCACTTTTTCTTTTGCTCATTCTGTCATGCAAAAAAAAAAAAAAATCTGGGCTGGAAGGAAATAGTCAATTGTACTTTTGGGTCCGACAGGTGGAAGAGTCCTCTCTGCCTTTTGCTCAGCGTACTCTTGTAGCCTTCCTTTCCTTTCCTGTTTTTTTAGAGGAACCCTGAGGTATGGCAAAGGTACATAAATTCAATACCAGTAAATTACCATGTTCATTTGAGGGGCAGAGCAGACAGTGGCCTCTACCTTGTCATTCTGTTGTCAAATGAAAATGGAGCTTTAGCAGGATGACCTGACAAAGACACCTTTTTCATTCCCATCCTGTGGTTTCTTGTACATCACATGCACAGCAATCTTGTTTCTTTGGAGAGATTTTACACCTACTTATCCTATTTAGCCTATGGCTTGCAAAGTAGTCCTATATGCATTGTGTTCAAAGCACATGAAAGTCTCCAGTCACAGTCATTTCAGTACGCCCTTGTTGCTTCATCATTGGTTTCGATCAGGCAATGTGAGATTACAACAGGCAGTCTTTGATTTACTTCAGAAGCATTTGTGCATTGGTTAAAAAATTCTTCAAGGGTCATGGGTGCTCACAGATTCTGAAAGTTGTCGTTCAGAATGTAACTTGCCAAACATCAAAACAAGACTGAAATCAGTTGTGAAATCCATAATGTCCTCTCATTGACAATCTTGTTCAGGTTTTTCAGTGCCGTGGGTACCTTTAGTGAGTCATTTCATTTCCTTTTTTCCCAACTTCTTCTTCCTCATAGAACAGTAGCCTATCCTCATAGAACAGTAGCCTGTTCAGTAGCCAGTTCAGTAGCCTCAACTGGTTTCTATCTAAAACTATTCTAAACAGAGCAGCTGTGCTCACTGCGGACCATTGGCTTAAGTTCTTAAGCCAGAATGATCTTCTATGCCCTGGGCTACACTTCTCATCTATTTTTCCTTGAAGGATAACTTGCAGCAGATGGTATTTCTTACTGAACATTTTTTTTTGTCCAAACTACTTCAATTTTCGTCTCTTTACAGTATTGAGGATTTCTAACTTTTTATTCATGCACTGTAACAGCCACATTAGTGACTCTGGCTGTCCAAGGTATCTTCAGAATTCTGGCTGTCCAAGGTATCTTCAGAATTCATCTGTATGTCCATATTTTGAATGCTTCCAGCTTCCTGCATAATGTGTCTGTAAGTGTCCAAGTTTCAACACCATAGAGAATTATGCTGAATACATAGAATTGAAGTGTTCAAGTACAAAGTCTGACAGATATGTCTCGGCCCACCTTGTCAAGGCCTGTGTCCACAGTTTTTTTTATTATTATTTATGCTGGGAAAAGCTGAAGGAATGCCCTCCCAAGTGAGATCCACCTGGCGCCAACATTGATGACATTTCGGTGCCAGGTAAAAACCTTCCTGTTCCAGAAGTTTTTTAATTGATACAATATAGACTGTGGGTCCTCTGATGGCAATTTTAGTGTAATGATCTTAGTGTAAGTTTTTATTATTGTTTTAATTATTTATTGATATTTGATGTTTTAACTGTTTTAATTTTGATTGTAAGCCACCCAGAGACCTTTGGGTAGTGGGCAGCATATAAGTTGTAAAAATAAATAAATAAATAAATAAATAAATAAATAAATAAATAAATAAATAAAAGCAAAGCAGACTGTATGGCAAGGCTAATGCTTTTCATTTTACTTTATGCTTCATGTTCTCTTTCTGCCTTTCTATTCCCTTCAAATTACATTTTAAAAAAAGCATTAAAGGGAAACACTATCCCTTTTCATTTTCTTCTGCCATGAATTTCTATGGGCCTCCATTTCTCATAACCTACCTGTAATACTTGGTGTATGTGTGCCACCTGGCAGACTGACAAACACAGTGGCTGGAAGGTTTCTTTGAAGGTCTGGCAACTCCAAGAAGCCCAGATTGACCTATGATTCCTGCCACGTGTGTGACTGATTGTTTCCAGAAAGAGAGTGACCATCCCCCACTCCCTGGCAGGGGAAAAAAACACAAAGCAGCATCATTAAGCCTCCTAGACATGAAGCACGTTCCAAATGCTGGACTCGGGTTTTCGTAAATTAGCTCAATGGTTTCCAGAGAATTATGTGTCTCACCTTGAAGAAGTGTTGGAGCCACACTCTTTCAGAAACCAAGATGAAAGGAACCTTAGAGCGCTTCCAAATGGAACCTATTGGTTCCAATTAAAAAGAAAGAGGGGGAGACTTGAGGAAGGAGGGAGACTGGTCACCTGGACAACATCTTTCCAAATGAGAAAGTGACAAATTATAAAATACTTAGCATCATGTGCAACAATTGTCTGTCACAGCAGATTTGTTTAAGAATTCTACAAAATGTGCCTAATTGAATACTTAGAGAGAAAAAAAATCTAAACATTCTCAAATCTAAATTTTTGAACGTTATACATTAATTTCTGGTCTCTACAGATGTGCTGTCACAAAGACAGAGGACGTGGAAAGGAAATAAATGCATATTCTTCTTGTTGCCCTCCTTTTCTTTCTCCCTTCCGAAGGTAGCTGTCTTCTCTGTGTCAAATCTTACAACCCAAATTTACATTTTCTTAATGTGTAAAATATTATACACATAGACTAAGTATTAATAGTAATAAAAATAAAAATATTCAAATTATCATACCTTAACAACATAGAAACATAAGAAGAGCCATGCTGTGTTAAGGAAAGGGCCCATCTAGTCCAGTTTCTTGTATCTCACAGTGGCCCCACCAGATGCCTCTGGGAGCACATGAGAATAGATACAGTGGACCCTCGTATAACAAACGGTTTGTATAATATAAAATCTGTACAACATAAAAAATTCTGGAGATAGGGGAAATTTGCTTAACAGCATCACCTATGGAGCAAATCCGTACAACATAAAAATGGTCACGGGAAATATGTATAAAGGAAAATTTGCTTAACATAATTTCATTTGGAACAAATTAATTCCTTTATACAAGGTACTACTGTATCTGTCTCCTGCATCTGGACTTTGAAGTACCTTGTTTTTAAGCCTAGAGATTACACATTCCCATCATGGTTTGTAATCTGTTATGGACTATTCCTCCAGGAGTCTGTCCAATCTCCTTTTGAAGGCATCCGGGCCAGATGTCATCACCACACCCTGTGGCAGGGAGTTCCACATACTAATAACACACTGTATAAGGAAGTGTTTTCTTTTGTCTGTTCTCACTCTCCCAATCCTCAGTTTGAGTGGATGTCCCCTAGTTCTGGTATTCTGTGAGAGGGAGAAGAGTATCACTCTATCCACTTTACTCATGCCCCGCATAATTGTGTACGTCTCAATCATATCCCCCCGCAGGCACACTTTTTTCTAGACTAAAGAGCCCCAAATGTTGTAGCCTTTCCTCATAAGGGAGGTGCCCCAGCCCAGTAATCATTTTAGTTGCTCTCTTCTGCACCCTTTCCAGTGTCACTATGTCTTTTTTCAGATGCAGTGATCAAAACAGTACACAATACTCCAGGTGAAGCCTTACTATTGTTTTGTACAATGGCATTTATTTATTTTCAATCCCCTTTTTGATGATCCCTAGCATAGAATTGGCCTTCTGCACTGCTGACACACACTGGGTAGGCACTTCCATTGAGCTGTTCACCAGCACGCCAAGATCTATTTCCTGATCCATCACGGATAGCTCAGAACTAGAGATGGGTATCAAACAGAAAAATACCATTTCATTTTTTTCCATTTCATTATTAATGATATTAAAAATCATAACAAAACAAAACAATACAAATTAATTCATTATACAAAAGTTCTGCTTATATACCACCCCATAGTGCTTCAAGCACTCTCTGGGCAGTTTACACTTTATTTATTTAAGAGTATTTCTACCCTGCCTTTCTCCTTGAAAAAGGACCTACACTATATGGGTCTGTTCCCCTGGGTCCTAGAAGCACCCAGTTTTGTGGCTATCTCAAGAGTCAGGGCAACAGGTTAGAAACTACAATCTGTGTGCAGAGAGGTGGGACCTAGGAATGGATGATGTACCAGTAAGGTATAGTGGTCTGTCTGGGAAGAGATGGGCTGTCAGATATATCAGGGCAGAGGATGATTTTATGGTGATTGGATCCCATAAAATATCATACAAAATCAAGAGGATACGGTAAGGTTCATCTTCTTTTACCTCTTTTATTTAAATTTAAATCTCTCTTGCAGTTTCCAACCTGCTGTCCTTACTCTCTAGGATGGTATTGGTATATTCTGACAAGTGAAGATGAAATGTTTCATTTCCAAAAGAGAAAATGGCATTTTGTTTTGTTATATGATGGAATGTTTGCTTGTGTTTTATTTTGTTCTGTAATAGTTCATAACCTTACAAAACAATGAAACAGCATGCCATTTTTCATTTTGTGCCCATCTCTACTCAGAACACATGAGCTGATAGATAAAGTTTTGATTTTTTTGCCCCATTATGCATTATTTTACATTTTCCTACATTGAAACACATTTGCCATTTCACAGCCCATTCTCCCATTTTAGAGAGATCCTTCTGGAGCTCTTCACCAGAGAAAGTTTCGTATGATCTGCAAATTTGGACACGTCACTACTTATCCTTGTCTCCAGGTCATTTATGAACAGATTGAAAAGCACCGGTCCCAGGTCAGATCCCGAATATTTGTGCAGGCCTTATAAAAAAAAGTTACATATCAAAATGCATGCTACCAAATAAAGCCTTGATTATGCAACTGTTTGGGGAGAGCTGAAAGGAGCCTTCCCAAAAAGTGGAAAGACCTTATCAATACATTCAGGTGTCCCCTGAGGAAAAACATGCTGTCAGCCAATCCTTTCATTCTACAAGCTTTGCTGGTATTTTATTTATTTATTTATTTATTTAGCTTGTATGCCACCCACTACCCAAAGGTCTCTGGGTGGCTCACAATCAGAATGAACAGTTAAAACATCAAAATACAATAAAATTAGAACAATAAAACATGTAGATACAATAAATACAATACATTAAAAACACACCACTAAAATTGCCATCAGGGCCCACAATCATTAGTTTAAAAACTTTTGGAATAGGAAGGTTTTTACCTGGCACCGAAATGTTAGCAATGTCGGTGCCAGGCGAGTCTCATTTGGGAGGGTATGATAGCTGGTGAGCAAAATGACCCCAGCAGTCCTTTTTAGGACTACAAATGACAATAATTTCTGATAAAATAGAGGGTATCTGTTTCTCTAAGGAGCAACTCCTAGCTCTACTTTGCCACATGTGAAGATCAGGCAAGATAACTGAGATAATGCTATTGAAATATCCTGCTTCTGGGGTGGGGGGGGGATAGTCCAATTATTTTAACAGTTTATTTGGTTTTTCATTTTACCTATATTTCATTTACATCCATAGTTTTAAATTGTGCAATGCTCTAACAGGAAAAGAGAGACAAAAGAAGAAACGGTCTGCCTTATAAGTAGAATTTTATGGGAATGGGGATGCCCTCCTATGTCTTGTTTTCATGGCAGCCATTGACAAGAAGACAAGAAGAGTAAAGAGCCACAAAGTGATCTAAGGGCCTTTTTACACGACCCCTAAGATCCGCTGGTCTTGAGGGTTTGTCGCTCTCCCTGCGTTCCCACCCCCTCCGCACTTCCTTGTTCTGTCTGCGTGAGGGGAGGGAGAAAAAAGGGAGAAAAAAGGGAGAAAAGAATGCACTCTTACCTCCGAGTGCCGGTGGAAATTGCTCTGAGCCCCGTTCACTACCTGGTTCCTCTTAAAGGGGCGGGAGGCAAAAGAAAAACAACAAAAAGAAGCGAGGAGAGCCCGGCACTCTGTGCATCAAAATTTTTCACTCTTTCAAGCAGGTACTTGAAAGGTGCGCTGGGTCACGCTTAGGTGGGCGGGGTCGCACTTAATTTTCTGTTAGCTCTGGAGCTGGTGGGGAAACATTTTTAAGCTCCGGAGCTTGCAGCCATTTGCAGCAGAGCTTAGGGGTCGTGTATAAACGCTCTAAGTGGTAGGGCCACATCAATGGTGACTGAGCAATGTGCCATTGGACCTACAGACCCATTGAGCCATAGCCAACAAAGCCAGTGCCGAGGAATGCTGGGAGCTACAGTCAGACAACACCTGGAAAGCCATATTTTGTTGCTGCTGTGCTTGAGGCAACCCATCTAATGCATGCAGGTTCAAAGGGTCATCCCTTCAAGCAAGCTGGATTAAATTCAAAATAGAACCAGTGTATTAGATGTCTGTCACCAAATGATTTGATGTCTTTGAATAACTATATAGGAGGCAAAGCGGTGTACATTTCTGGTCCTAATGGAAGACAGTACCAACTGAGCTGATATATTTTCCAGCCATGTAATCTTACATCAAGGG
This sequence comes from Phrynocephalus versicolor, assembly GCA_023846285.1. Taxonomy (NCBI): domain Eukaryota; kingdom Metazoa; phylum Chordata; class Lepidosauria; order Squamata; family Agamidae; genus Phrynocephalus; species Phrynocephalus versicolor. The sequence continues at coordinate 3,389,516 of JAHTLZ010003307.1, forward strand.
AGAAAAGTGATGGCATCTCATTTGGGGGCTTTAGGTGGGGTGAACATAGCTTTTAGAAGAATATTAGTGGTGATGGATGGCTAATAGCTGAAGCATTCAACATAGCATGTGGTCTAGCTCATTTGGTGGGTAGGTCAAACTAGGCTGGGTTCGTCTAACAATTCTAGTAGGATAGAGCATAATTCAGAGTTGAAATGCATACTTTCCACAGCAAAGGTCCTGTTAAAGGATCTCAGGTGGCCACCTGTGGCAGAAACCTGTCTCTGAGGCCCTGGCAAACTCTCAGTCACAGTATGCATGTTGGGCTATGCAGTCCAATGATATGAGTCCATATAAGACAGGGTCATCTGTTCAAGCAAGTGTAATGGACAAAACATCAATCAGAAGAAGACACAGCAATAAATGAAATGTTTGTAAAGGTTTGGGGGAGCCAATGGACATTTGTGGTGGCATCAGTTTGCTGCCTTCAGGAATGCTAAAGACCACCAAAAGTGGCACAAAATGACTTCTATACAGCTTTCACCAAATATTAGTGGCTTAATGGCACAGTGGTGCTGAATATATGTCCCCTTGATCAAGACTGGAGATACTGAGTTCTGATTTGATCTCAGGAAGAAATGTTTACACATTTGTATCAAAATCAAATGATTCAGGTAGTTGTTGGCATCACTGTAAACAGCTTTAGGTTGCAGGCTGAAAGTGTAGTTTTCACCGGATAAATGTTTTTGTGTATATAAAGAAGTTTGTGTGGGTGTTGCCATTTGAAATCAAGCTTTTTTGAAACATCATGCATGGCGCTTGCACAGCTATAGCTCAAACTATGTGGCGGAGGCTGTCATCCTATGTTTTCTGAATGCCATGTTATTTCCTGTTTTAAAAGGCTTCCTTCCACTGAAATTAGGTAGCATCAGACATGGATCCTAACCTGATTTATATTTGATATACATATTTCTGAAACCATATTGATATTATTGTTCATCTTTTTGTGAGTTCATTACTAAGTCAGATAACAATGAATATTATGTTCAAGCCAGATATGGTCAGCTGATCTCTGAGATAAATAGATTTTGCCTAAGTCCCATTGATGTCAGTAGATCTTCTCTTGAGTAAGATCAAGGCCACCTCTAACCCAGAGTGGGTGAACTGTGACCCTCTAGAGACTGTTCAATAGAATTAACAGAATCCCTTAGTAGACTCCTGCTAGAGTTCTTGGGAGTTGCATTTGATAACCTCATTTGCCCTTGATCCAGTATACTAACATTGAATACCATGGACAAGATGTATTTCGCTCAAACATCTGTGAATGGCAGAGAATCAGAGGCGTAGCAAGGGTTTGGAGTACCTGGGGACAAAGTTGTTTTTGTGCATCTCTGGCCCTCACCAACCCCATTGCATCCACCCAGCAAGGGGGGGGCAATCCTGCGGGCATGGGGCAGGTGGGGGTGGGTGGGCGTTTGTCTGTGTGCACACGTGCGTGTGGTAGCGTGCATATCTTCCATCTTCCACTGTGGGCCCAGAGCAAGGTGAGGAAGAGGAAGAGGAGGAGGGCACCACAGCCACCGCAATCCCTGCACACCTGCCTGCCTGCTTCTTTCACCGCTCGCCTAGTGCACGGCGGTGGAGGGGGCAGCTGTGGCAGACTGGGTCCTGTCGCCAAGCCTTAGGCAGCCGAAAGGAAGACTGTTGGCAGGAGGGTGCACGGCTCCCCCCCGCTCCATCGCTAGGTGCCCCCAGATTGCTGTGCCTGGGGCAAATGCACCCTTCTGCCCCCCCCCGATACGCCCTTGCAGAGAATGTTAGGATTACATTGTGGAATGAAAGAACCACCTACTTCTTAAAATAGATGAAACCCCAGGATAATGTAACCCCCAATCACTTAGAGAATAGGGTTACTTAGAAGTCAATCACAGGCTACAGACTGGAGTTGGCAGGACCTTAGAAAAATTATATATTTTTCATAAACGTTTCACTGATATATTTGTTGTGAGTGCTGGAAAAAATCCATATTAATGTACTCTATTATGTACTCAGTGCCCCTCAACATGTATCATGAATGGCGTAATGTTAGCAACCCAAAATGCTTCTGATGTTGCCTATTATTAAATGAAATAGATAGATTTATTAATTGTACTGTGGTGCTTCTGACACAAGCAAGGGGGGAAGCTAGATATATAACCGTAAGTCAGAAAAATATGTTAAATGGCCCTTTCTCATCACAGGGAATTCTTTCAGAAGTTATCATGCTAAAGGAATGTCATTAGAGACAAGTCAATTTCCCTCCTTTGCTAACACTCATAATGAAAGCATGCCTCTTAAGTAGAGTGAAACCCTTCTCGAGATGTACTCTTCTTTTAATAGGTTTCTCATTATGGGCCAACCATTCTATGAATGGAACCTCTGAAAAATGAGAAACAGAGAACTAAAGATCATTTAAGTACTATGTTACATATCTGTAAAGATTCTCAGTCATCCAGGTGAGTTTATCTGGAAACTGAGCCATGGCAACTGGACTACTTTTTCTTGAGAGATTGAAACATTTTGCTGCTCATCCAGACAAGATGAAGAATGGCCTGAATAGGATCATTAGGAGACAACAGTCTCAATAGCCTTAAGGTGAACAATGGCCTAAAGTGCTGAAACCCATAAAGTATGGGTCATTAAGCTATGACCTTGGTGGTGAAGGCGTGAAGTATTTTTTATTTATCTAGGTATTGTTGAACTCACAGCCTGATAAGTGGCACATAGACTGTGCCTGAGCCACCCACCTCTGTTGACAGAGGGGTTTTCAAAGCTCACATGAATGGCTTCCCTGACCCCTCTCTCAAACCACTGCCTTAAGCAGTCTGTGTGGCCACTGAAGCCAGGGTCACTACCTTCATTGCAGTTGCCACAGGTACTATTGTCATTGGGGCCACTGCAGCCTCCATCATGGTTGACATGGCCAATTTAGGCCATGGGGATGATGGAGGTTTCAAATAAGGTATTTAGACAATTTGAAACCTTTGGCAACAAGAATATAAAGGTGCTGTTTAGACTGGTTCTCCAAGAAGTCCCAGCACGAAATATTTCAGTGTTTTCTCTCATTTCACAAAATCAAAGCAAAGTGTTCTTATATACTGCCCCATACCACTTCAAGTAGTATCTGGGTAGTTTAATGTTTTTAATTACAGTATGCAGGCAATGCATTGCCCCCCCCAGCAAGCTGGGTACTCATTTTACCAACCTTGGAAGGATGGAAGGCTGAGTCCACCATGGGCCTACTACCCGGGATTGAACCCCAGGTTGTGAACACAGTTTTACCTGCAGTACAGGCATTTAACCACTGCACCATGGGGGCTCTTCAAAGCAATATTTGTTTGTTTAAAATATTTGTAACCTATCTTTCTCCTTAAAAACCCTCAAGCATACATCAATTAAAAGACAATATTTAAGATTAGTAACAACAAGTATACAATACTAAAAGGATTGCTGAATACAATACCAAAAATAATACAAGCAACACAAAAACACATTCAGCGCTAGAGATGGGCACGGCCAGGAAAAATGACGTTTCGAGTTGTCGTGTGTCGGAGCCGGCCCGTTTTGGCTCGTTTCCGTTTGTCGTGAAATTTTTGAAAAATTTGTCGTTTCGTTTGTCGTTTTTTCATCTGTCGTTAGTACTGGTTTAGGGGGGAGGGTAGCGGGCTCCTGGAGGCACCTCTCTGGGGTGGGTGCCTCCTCTGGC
>JAHTLZ010003307.1:3403500-3421405 GCA_023846285.1 Phrynocephalus versicolor
TATTTATTTATTTATTTATTTATTTATTTATTTATTTATTTATTTATATACTACCCATCTGGCTACAAGGCCACTCTGGGTTGTTTATAACAAATAATGATACTGAAAAAAATAGATAAATAATTTTAGGAAAATGAAATGAAAATCCAAAATACAACCTAGTAATCAAAATAAGAACAATAACAATCTAAATAAGAGACAGATCATTATCACAGTCATCTGTTTATTATATCCTGCTTTCCCTCCGACAATGCAAAAAGCAATAGACAGCAAATCAAAACAGCAATAAGTATAATAATTTGAAAACAATAGAAATGATTACAAGTAACAATTACATCAATAGATAACTTAAGAATACAATATCAAATAGTACCATGCTTAATAAAATACAAATAAGCTAGCTTAGTCCAAAAATTTAAACAGGAAAAATAGTAAAGCCTAAGATGGTAATAAAGATACATTAGAGGACAAGGCAAATAAGATCAACATTCTACATGAAGTCAACCTGGCATTCTCTAGAATTAGTATACCATTTTTTAGGTAGCCACGACTTGTCAGTTATGGCAGATTTTCTCCCAGACCTCCTCTGGATCTCTTTTCTGTGCCCACTTTCTGTATTTCACTTGGGGAAACTAAAGGTTGCCAGTTATCCTTCAAGACCTATATGCTCTCACAAATGAAATTGCTTAGCCTTCTTCCACCAAGCACCTATTCTAGTATTATCTCAAGGCAGGACTCAAGATTATCACACTCCAAGTCAGTGGGTAGCGAGGAACAAGCAAGGTAGGAAAATCACATCTTCTTGATGTTAGTGTCTCCAACAACATTCTTCCAGCACTCTTCACTCCACCGGTTTTGTTGACCCCCCTGGTGGTGGAGTAAATACTCTTCTGCCCTACTGTTAAGAAAGCAAAAAAGTCTACTTTTTCAGAAAAGGACAGTAATATATTAGAAGCATTCACAAAGAGGTGTCACGTGTCACCTCTTTGATCCATCAGGGTTCCTTTGCTTCTTAGAGGGAATGCGTCTTCGGGCTTTGCTTACATTCATTTGAGATAGCAAATCTACAGCAGGCTAGGCATAGCACAATTATATTGGCAATGTTTACATTTGGCCTTAGAGAAAGGCTTCCTTAGTTATAAATTACGTTACAGTCTTTACCACTTAAAGGGAAGGGGAGGGGAGCACTACTAGCACATCTACATTCACAGATGACCAATTCATAGTGTGTAGTCAGGAGGAGAAGTTGATGGACAATGAAAGAGAAGTACATTTTCAACAGTACCCAAGGAAAAGAGGCAGCCAGACCCCATTGACACAGAAGGTACTGTATACTGACTCTCTGAAGCTTGTGATTCTGCAGCAGTTTGTACTGCTGTTTGTAAATGAGACAGTAAATTTTCCATTAAAGCTTATTTAGTAAAAGTAAAAATGACACAAGTAAGTCATCTAATCCCAGTTTTATCCCATTGATATTGAGTGTCTGTGTTTAGTGGTCTGTCCTTTAACTTTCTTGTTTCCACAAAGGAAAGTTGCTCCCATATCTATATGTGAAATCTCATAAATACTACCTGCTTCTCAGCTGGATGGCTACAGTTGCTCCTGATGAAAATAGCATCATTCCAAGCAGCTTGATCCAGCCTGATGCCTTCCAAATATGTTTGGCTTGGTAGTTCAGGATCTGGAGGGCATCGGCGCGGCAGAGGAGGAGTAACAGTAATTTTCCTGTGTAGCACAATGGAGTGTGAAGTCAAGGTTTCCTGCTGGTCCTGAAAGCAGCAAAGTAATTGAGATTCTTTGGATGATACGTCCTTCCTCTGTTGCCATAATCCTTCATCTTTTGGGGGCTACAAATCAGATTGTGGGTACATTATTGATGAAGCATCTGCGAATATTTCATTTGTGAGAGGTGTTCTTTCTGTGTCACTGGAGTGAAAACCTGGCTCCCATTTCTCAGCCCTGTCAACTGCGGGAGATGCTTCTGTGACATTTTATTTTTATTATTCATAAACCAGCACATAATTTGATCATAAACACCACAAAAGAATACGTGCACTCAGTAACTGAGTCTTAAGTCCCCAGCCATAGGAAAAGAACACAATTTGTCAACTAATGCATTTGGAAGTATGGGCTACAGGTGTGTGTTCTGAAAGTTTCCCTCACAGATAAATTCCTGTGTAGCTTCTGCTCTGCTTTTAAAACAACCCAATATACTAATGACGTAGAGCGTTACTGCTAGAGTTTTTCAATACAGAAAACAAAGGAAAAGACATATTGCATGTTGCTGCCACAATTGGCTAGCCTGGGAGTCTCCTCACAATGGTTCCAGAGATCTGGACATAAATTGGGCCAGTTCACATGGTCCCAGAACTTCTATATGTCATGAGGCCTTTGAGAAGCAGCTGTGTGAATAAACAACATAACACGTGCCATGGCTTATACAGTACATAGATTGAAATATGCTTTCCACCAGCTGTAGAATAGCCCATCACTAAATTAAAAATGATTTTTAAAAAGGTTCCTTTTTATCCTGGAAATCACTAATGAGAAACCAGGTTGAATGTTTATGTTGAAAACTTAAGAAAACATTGAAAGTTTTATTCTGTCTGACAGACCACTCAAATTCATGGTATCATGAATTTCCTTATTCCCTATGGCTTCCTTTCTCCAAATATATCTACCACAAGGGAAGAATAGAAACTGAGGCTGGAAAAGTTATGTTTTGCACTGCAAATCCCAAAATACTCCATCCAGTGTGGATTATAGGAGATTTAATTTTTTCCAAAATGGCTACTTCCAGTTTAGAGTAACAGTCTTGAGAAAACTTAAAATAAACTTTGGCTGAACAGACCATAATTTCCATCAAGGAAGTGTAATGATCATGTTGCCTATTTCCTACCCCCCAGGTAAGGGTTGGTGTTTGGGTTAGGTGTTTGAGCCGCAGTCAGCAAAAATGAGACCTAGTGCTGACTGTGGCTCAGATCATCAGCTTCTTATAGCAAAATTCAAACTTAAAATGAAGAAAGTAGGGAAGACCACTGGGCCAGTCAAGTACAGTCAAAGTCAAATCCCTTATGAATATACGGTGGAGGTGAAGAATAGATTTAAGAAACTAGATTTGGTGTACAGAGCACCTGAAGAACTATGGATGGAGGCTTGTAACATTTACAGGAGGCAGCAACGAAAACCATCCCAAAGGGGGGGGGGGGAATGCAAGAAAGCAAAGTGGCTGTGCAACGAGGCCCTACAAATAGCGGAGGAGAGAAGGGATACAAAATGCAAGGGAGAAAGGGAAAGATACAGAAAATTGAATGCAGAATTCCAAAGAATAGCAAGGAGAGAAAGGACAGCCTTCTTGAATGAACAGTGCAAAGAAACAGAGGAAAACAATAGAAAAGGAAAAACCAGAGATCTATTCAAGGAAATTGGAGATATTAAAGGAGAATTTCATACAAAGATGGATATGATAAAGGACAAAAATGGTAGGGACTTAAGGATGAGAACAGAAGACATCAAGAAGTGATGTCAAGAATACACAGAGGAAATATCAGAAAGATCTGGATGTCCCTGATAACCAAGATAGTATAGTTGCTGACCTTGAGCCAGACATCCTGGAAAGTGAAGTCAAGTGGGCCTTAGAAGGCATTGAAAACAACAAGGCTGGTGATGGCATTTAAAATCTTAAAAGAGGATGGTGTAAAGGTGCTACACACAACATGCAAGCAAATTTGGAAAACTTAGCAGTGGCCAGACAAGTGGAAAAGTTCAGTCTACGTCCCAATCTCAAAGAAGGGCAATGCCAAAGAATGCTCCAACTATCGTACAATTGCACTAATTTCACATGCTAGCAAGGTTATGCTCAAAATTCTACAAGGCAGGCTTCAGCAGTATGTGGACAGAGGCCCCCCAGAAGTGCAAAGTGGATTCCGAAGTGGCAGACGAACTAGAGAATAATTGCCAACATGCGCTGGACTGCGGAGAAAGCTAGAGAGTTCCAGAAAAATATCTACTTCTGCTTTATTGACTATGCCAAGGCCTTTGACTGTATGGACCACAACAAACTATGGCAAGTTCTTAAAGGAATGGGAGTGCCTGAACACTTTATCTGTCTCCTAAGAATTCTATATGTGGGACAAGCAGCAACCGTCAGAACTGGATATGGAACAACTGACTGGTTTAAACTTGGGAAAGAAGTATGACAAGGCTGTATACTGTCACCTTGCCTATTTAATTTATATACAGAGTACATCATGTGAAATGCAGGTCTGGATGAATCACAAGCCAGAATTAAGATTGCCAGAAGAAATATCAACAACCTCAGATTCATAGATGATACTACTCTGATAGCAGAAAGTGAGGAGGAATTAAAGAACCTCTTAATGATGGTGAAAGAAGAGAGTGAAAAAATGAGCTGAAGCTCAACATCAAAAAAATTAAGATAATGGCCACTGGTCCCATCACCTCCTGGCAAATAGAAGGGGAAGAAATGGAGACAATGACAGAGTTTATTTTCTTGGGCTCCTGGATTACTGCAGATGGTGACTGCAGCAATGAAATTAAAAGACACCTGCTTATTGGGAGGAAAGCAATGACAAACATAGGCAGCATCTTAAAGAGCATAAACATCACCTTGGCGACAAAGGTCCAAATTAGACATGGGCACGACTTGACGAAATTCTCGTTTCCGTTTCCGTTACTCGTTTCCGTTACGGAACGGAAAAGGAAACGACAATTACTCTGCCAGAACTCGAACTCGAACTGACTAAAGAAAAATTGGGTCTGATTTGTTGTTGTCGTTCCTGGCATCGCGGCGATCCCGCGATGCCAAGCGGCACAGAAAAAAAGTTTTTAAAAGTTTTTAAAAAAACTGATTCCCGGCCAAAAAGCAGGCGAAAATATGCCTGCCTGAGTGAGGGCTCAGGGCACCTAAGAGAGGGGTGGTTGCCCTCCCTCTCCTGTCCTGGGCTGCTCTGGTGGTGGGGGAAATCCTCGTCGTAGTCGCTCGCAACAAGCCGGACTCGCTGCCGGACGCCGCAATTCAAGCAGCACAGAAAAAAAGTTTTAAAACCCCCAATTCCTGGCCCAAAAAGCAGGCGGAAATATGCCTGCCTGAGATGAGGGCTCAGGGCATGGCACCTACCAGAGGGGTGGTTTCTGGGGGGGGTCCCCGGCCTCCCCCCTCTCCTGTCCTGGGCTGCTCTGGTGGGGGAAATCCTTGTCGTCTCGCAGTCGCTCGCAAGTCGCAACAAGCACCGGACTCACCACCGGCCGCCGCAATTCAGGTGGCACAGAAAAAAAGTTTTAAAACCCCCGCCCCGATTCCCGGCCCAAAAAGCAGGCGGAAATATGCCTGCCTGAGTGAGGGCACCTACCAGAGGAGGGGTGGTTTCTGGGGGGGGGGTCCCTGGCCTCCCCCCTCTCCTGTCCTCCTGGGCTGCTCTCATCTCGCCATGCCATGCGGTGCGGGCGGGGTATCGAAAATGGGGCGGCGACCGCAATATTTTTTTTGAAATCGTGGTCCAAAAAACAAAAACACACAAGCCAACACAAGCACCACAGAAACATGCGGAAATTGCTATTTTAAAACTGCCAGAATTTTTACAGTAGCAGTGGGTTTTTCTTGCAACAAAATGTCTCCTCTGTCCTCTCTCCATTGATTTTATTTTATTTTATTTTATTTTATTTTATTTTATTTACACCTGCGCAATGATGGGCTGGCCATGGGAGTGACCATGCAAATTTTTGGAGCCATTCCACCAATCGCATGGCCACTTGGCCAGGTTGACCACAGAGACTTCTGGGATGTGCCAATCGGGCATAAAAAGCCCACTAACCGTAGCCCAAACCCGAACCCGAAGCCTAAGCCTAATCCATATGCCAGTACACTGTCCTTCTAAGTGGGTCAGAGAGGCACCCAGAGGTGCACCCCAATACTCACTCTAACCTCACCCGTAACTAGCCTAACCCTAACCCTTGCGCTAACCCGTCTTAACCCTAAGCCAGATCTACTTGCATTGCACTACACGAAAGTACCTTTCCCTTCTTAGTGAGATGCAGCTGGTGCAAAGAGTCTGCCAGTCCGTCACTTGTGGCTCTGGCTGACTCCTCCTGCAGCAGCAGTGCCATGCAAACCATGCCCTCGAGTGCTGCTTGTGTCTCACCGTCAGCGACTGTTGCAGGGAGGGCACCCCAAAAAGAGGGGTGCCTCTGCCAGTCTGCTGCGTCTGCAACTTGGTATGCATATCCATATGGCTATGCATGCCCTTTTGCAGCGGGTGAGGATAGGAGGCACCCACGGGTGCCTCCAGCAGCCCGCTTTCCCTTTATAGCGGGCCAGAGGAGGCACCCACCCCACAGAGGTGCCTCCAGGAGCCCACTACCCCCCCAAACCAGTATAACGACAGACGAAAAAACGACACCACGAAACGAAAAATTTTTGCGAAATTTCGCAAAAAACGGAAACGAGCCAAAATGGACCCATCCCGAAAAACGATAACTCAAAAAAAAAAATTTCCTGGTCGTGCCCATCTCTAGTCCAAATAGTCAAAGCTATGTTTTTTCCAGTAGTGATGTATGGAAGTGAGAGCTGGACTATAAAGAAGGCTGATCGCCACCGAATTGATGCGTTTGAGCTGTGGTGCTGGAGAAGAGTCTTGAGAGTTCCCTGGACTGCAAAGAGATCAAACTTATCCATCCTGAATGAAATCTACCTTGGATGTTCATTGGAAGGTCAGATTTTGAAGTTGAGGCTCAAATACTTTGGCCACCTCATGAGGAGAGATGAGTCCTTGGAAAAGTCCCTGATGTTGGGAAAGATTGAAGGCAAAAGGAAAAGAGAATGGCAGAGAATGAGATGGTTGGATAGTGTTATCAATGCAACCAACATGGATTTGACCAAACTCCAGGAGGTAGTGGAAGACAGAAGGCCTGGTATGCTCTGGTCCATGGGCTCACGAAGAGCCGGACATGACTGAATGACTGAACAACAACATCTATCCCCATCTGACTAAATTAGTGCTGACTGAGCAGATCCTTATATCCCCTCAGGCCACTCCCAGATACTCTCAATGGTCTACAAACCCACCAATCAGTACAGACACTTCTCATGCATTATTCATTACAAAAGGTAAATGCCACAAACTGGGCTACATTTGAAGAAATTCAAAGTGGAATCAGTTTAGGAGTTCATATTTATACTTTCACTTTCAGAAATACTTCCTGCATTTCTAGAAATTCTAGCTGTAAGGACAAGAGGCTGCATAATTTAAGATTCCAGGTCATACATTATGATTATGTACTATATGTTTGAGACTCAGGTAGACCTTAATACAGATTGGTTTGCATTGAAATCAAAGTACTGCAGATGCTTTAAAACAACCTGGCAGTTATTTCCGAGAAAGAATTGAGGCTGGGCAAGAAGACGAAACTCTTTGGAAAAGATAAGTTATGAATGACAAAAACTGTTCCATATAATATATTGACCATCATTCTTATTCCCTTTCACCTTCCCCTCATTTGCAGTGACTGAAATTGAGCAGTGATTAGCATAATGACCCTGAAAGGTGGTTTCTTTGTAGAGAAGATAAACTGCCTTTTTGAAGAACAAATGAGATGAGAGACATGTTTAAGTCAAGGCCCATTTTTAATACTTGGAAGAAGAGCAAACAGACCATGACTTTATTTCAACTCTCATGCTAATTGCCAGTTCGTCTGACATTCATGTGTGCCTGAGACAGGTTCTAGTGTTCCAGTGCTCTAAAGAGAATCAAAAGCAGGAGACAAAACCAGGTGCTTGTCATTTGATCAGTCTCCAGCCATAGGTGGAATGGATTACGTATCCCACTTTACTTCATGCCTGCATTCCCTGTCTGGTCTCTTTGCCTGTGTCAGTGCTGTGCTTCCCCCTCTGTCTTTATAATCATCTTCTATTTCATGTACTTTAATTATCAAATGTGTGGTCATCAGGTTACAGCTTGTGCAGTTTCAGAGAGGATTTTGGAAGGCTTCAGGTGAATCATCAGATGTGAACAATGGAAGGGGAAGGGAGCAGGATGGCCACATAATGCATTGTCAAAAAGAGGAAAGGTATCACTGAAAGAGAGGACCAGATGGCGCAGATTGTTGGAGGAAATCTATACCCAGCTTTTTGAGAGTCTAGGTACACATGTGTAAGTAATTGCTCTCAACAGAGATGGAGTGCATCTTGAGCCACATGGGAGACTCTGCGGTCTGACGTCTTAGATTACTGTTGTTGTACCTCTTCAAGGTCCTCATTGCGACTTATGGAGGTGCTTTAAACTGGCACTAGGTTGGAATTGCCTTTAAGCAGGTGTCTTCATATAATAGAGCACTCCAGTTCAACAGTCATTCAAATAATGGGACTGGTTGTGCGAAGCAAGATACATGGCCTACCATGCCTTTTTACAATGGTTTTACTGGTCTGTACAGCATTGTATAACTGAAATCATCGGTGGTTTGTGGAATGAGGAATGAAGTATTTCCTCCACTACTTTGGGCTGGGGTATCCCCTCACCCACCCATGACTCATGTGATGAGATTATATTGGTCACATTGACATTTGACACCTTGAAACCTGTGGCAGCCATTTTGGAACAGATCCAGAATGCTTTTATGTCAGCAATGTTTACAAGAGTGCTGTTTTAACCCATTCATGATTTATCCTATATTAACATGCTTCTACCATGGCTTTTTATTGTGTAGTCACAGTGCATCTTTCTTGACATGTCCTTATAGATCTCCTTCAATAGACAGTGGTCGTGAGCTTTTTTATTGTTTCGTCTTTCTTTTTCAGGGAAAAATGCTAAAGAAAAGACAAACAAAATAATAGATATCCCATGCATTTTCATAAAGAATGGCAGGAGTCTGAAATTAATAATGAATGGCAAGGTGTCTGAAAGCACCCTATATGGACGAAGAAATGAAAAGCCATGAAGATGGAAAGTTCTTTAGTTTATTTAACTGATGTCATGCATCAGAAGTGTGAGCACCTAAAATGGGAACAAAACATTTTGACTACAATACTTGGGCATAACTTCAGTCCTCCTAAATTATTCATCCAAGTGATAAAGTGAAGGTTACCTTTCCAAATGCTAACATGGACTCAAAAATGGGCAAGGGGTGACATGAGAAAAGCTAAAGTAATTCATTTGTAGAGCTGAGTTAAGGAAAAAGAACATTCCTTTAAACAGTTTAGCTTCGATATTGAATCGCATACTCGATAAGTACTTGGATGTTAGTCTCTCTCTCTCTCTCTCCCCTCCAGCCCCCTCACCTGTGTGCTTTTGGGTGGAAGGAAAATACTAGATAATCACAGATGAGTCCTTTAAACCCTATGTACACCAGTCAAAAGCAAGCCTTTTGAAGTTCAATGGAACTTACTCAAAGGAAAGTGTGTCAATGGATGGAGCCTAGAAGATATAGCTGGATAAAAACCAATCAAACAAATAGTGGAAACTTTCATTTGGTATTTATTTAATCAGATGGGTAATATTGCTCTGTTATCCAAGAAGACAGATAAAGTGGAATTCTGGATTTTTAGAAATTTTGGACCTGATTTATGGGGATTTTTTAGGCCCCTCCTGGGAAAAATCCTTTTCCAGACACAGCTTTGTTCCACAGTATTCACTTCCTCATCAGTTTAAAGTAAGAACATACAGTTGAGAGTCTTGATGAATACAGCTGATTTGCTGAATGAAATTTCCTCCCCACCTTGGCAGGTTCCTGTATTTGTGGATGGTACTTTCCAGATGAATATTCTTTGTAGGTGGAAGGTGGGCGGCAAAATCAAAACCGCAGTCTTTCAAGATGGAGGGAAAGCCCACATCCTGTTAATGCTATGGCAATGAAGGGAAACCTAATGATCGGTAGAAACCCTTTGATCTGTTTGAATACAAGAATAGTAGCATAAACCACTTCCTGAACTAATAATACGGTCTGCCTGTTGCCAGAGCCAATTGAGAGGAAAATTATTATGGAGCCAAAATATCTAAGGGAGCAGACTTAAAGGAGACAGCTACAGTTTAAGTGCCTTCTCCTCAAATATCAATCACACTCTTCTGGAAGGTCAGATCCATACTATTTATTCACAAAACAGTTTACTCCCTGCTTTCTGAGGATGTGGGCTTATATATCTCTGTGTGTGCATGTTATTTTTCTCTGTCCTGTTATTATTAAGACCTTTCTGATATGAATCCTTTGGGAATTCTGGCCCTGATGTCAGGGCAGTGCAGCCTGATCCTGCCAGCAGCCTAACAAAACTGTAAAGAAGTGAACCATGAGTAACAGCCATTTGAAGATGCTATAAAGTATTGCTGAGGGCATGCTCACATTATGATAGTCAGTATTTGTTACCTTGTATGCAGATGTAGGTGGTTGAAATTGCCACATAGTCCTTCATAGGATTAGGTAGTCTTGGTTCCAGGAATGTTGTGGATATGCCTCTCATTTTCCCACTATCTTTGGGGTTTCTGTTTGTACAATTTCCCTCTCCTCCCCAGTCTTCTCACGCCGAACAAAGAACTAGGTATCAATCTGAAGAATCTCATTTTCCCATATGATTCTTCCTTGATTTTAAGGTCTCTGGGGAGGCCCATCTTTCAGTCCCAGTACCTCCTCCCCAACCCCACTCCAATAGGCTCAGTGACTGAAGACATTGAATAAGTCTTTGAATTTGAATACAGAGGAGATAGGAATGTGACAGACTGGTATATAAATGCTGAATAATGTCGTCACTTCCACCATTATAGCAATGCTATATCTCTGCTACCAGCCCAATATGAATGAAACACACATTCCTGTAAACTACATCGAACACAAGAGTGAGCAGCATATAAATATTTTAAGGAATCAATAAAGCGGCTGTAGCATGGTTCAGTGAAAGTCAGTCTGCTATGGTGGACAGAATAACCACCTAGGACTCAGGAGAGGTGGCTCAAATCCCTGTTTGGCCATAGAAACTGAGTAGGGGTGGCACTGTTATTACTATTCTTAAATACCTCACATACCTTGAAACCCTATCAAGGTCACCATAAGTTGGGTGCAATTTGGCAGCAAACAAAGAAACAATATGGCTCAACATTGTGAATATGACTGCCAGGAAAACCAGTGAGAGGACATAATAGTTAAAAGACAACTAATATATGACTTAGTTTGCATGGGTTTGCAAAATACTGGTGAGTTCAGGGCACTGAGTTGTATTTGTAAACTGCCCCGAGTAATCTGTTTACTGAATAGGCTGAAGAGGTCTATTAAAAATAATCAATCAATCAATATTTTCACTGTCTGAACAATCCCCAGATGTGGCTAATTCTTTCACTTTGGAAGCAAATGAAGTATTTTAGGGTTCTCTTTTAGTTTATTCAGAACTGCTTTTTTTTAATAGCAAAAATATCAAGATCTGGCAAGCATGAGTTACAGAATATATAATGATGAACTTTTTTTTTAGCAGCTGCACTGCTTTAATTATAATTTAATGATAAGCAGGGAATTTTATCAGTGCACTGCTTTGAAGAACAAATCTTTTTAAAAGCCTCATATTTTATGTTTTAAAAATTATTCAGTTCTAGGCAACACGTGTCTTGGTCAAGGTGTGATGAATTGCTATAAGTCAAATGTACTCTAAGCAAGTCCTTTAAATATACCTTCTTATGGAGAGACACTGCAAGACATGGCGCTAACCCTTTCTAGTTGTTCACGTCAGAAGTGGAGTAAAGTCAGGACTGTATTATAAATCATGTCCATGTTAACAGGTTTCTCAGTATAGTAATATAATGTGAGTGGACAGCATTCTTAGTTTGAAAGCAACAATACAGCACAGCACAGCTGTCACAGCAAAACCTAAATTAGATCTTAATTGTCATGTCTTCTTGTGCTCCAGAGGCCAAATTCTTAAAACCTAAGTAGAAGACCTATTTGTCTGAACTGTCATTTTTCTTTGTAGACTGATTTAATATCATGCTGCCACTACTTATTCTTTCTCTGTATTAGGTTCACAAATGAAATGAGCCAAAATGTATGGTAATTTTATCGCTGTATCCTGAATTATATTTCCTCTCATCTCCTGTTATTAGAAACAATGGTCTGCTAGTTGGAAAGGAAATGAATTTCAGACCAGGACACCCAACCAGTCAGGGCAAAGGCTGATTGATGGATGACTCATTGATCCAAAAAAGTATAGTATACATAGGAGGCGTAGCAAACCATGAGGGTGACTGGATGTCGTACATAGATTTTAAATTTTTTCCCTTCTGCAGGATCTGTTCACTCAAGCACCCAAGAGTGGAACCAAATCATTTACATTTTGCATAACAACCCCCATCCCCCTGTTAATTTTAAATCACAAAAAAGAAAGAGTCTGGGGTGTTATATTGAATTTCTGCAGAGCTCATGCACAGAAGGGATTTTATGAAGAGGTGCTGGGGGAGTTTCTTGTATTTCTTTTGAGGTCGTGGATCCTGGGAAGATAACTTGATTGGTTTGGAGGATTCAGTCATGGGGCAAGGAATTGGACTCAGTGTTGTTGTTTGGATTTATATAGTGTCCTGTAGTGCTAAAGCACTCTCTGACTAGTTTACAGTAAAACATGCAGTAGTCATACAACAACACTTGGCCCCCGCTGTCAGCTGGTACTCATTTTACCAACTTCAGAAGGATGGAAGTCTGATTTTTCCTTGAGCCAGCAACCTGAATCCGTAGGGATTGAACCCAGTTCATCATCAGAGGCTTGACTGCAATTCTGCAGTTTAACCACTGCACCACAGTGCTGCACCTTGTAAGACCCTTCCAAGTCCATTATTCTATAATTCTGCATCTTGGAATAATAACATTTTAATCAGATCCCCCCCCCCAGTAATGGAAATATGGGGTTATTTTTTCTCTTCCATAGAGGTTATATACTTAAGGCTGTGCTTGTTTGCGCCATCTGTTGTCCATCAGATTTCTCAGAAAATATCTGAGACGGATGATGAAATCCACAACACCTCGTTTTACTGAATGCTATCCACAATGGGTGGCTCCTTTCTGGGTTAATTTCAAGAAGATTAATATCTTGTTAAAGTGGTACTGACATATTTGGCCTCAGTCTTGGTGACTGGAATCACATCAGGGCAGGAATAGACAGTTTCAGACTTGCATGATCCACATTTTTTTTTAAAAAAGAGGACATTATGTTTATGGGAAACATAAACCAGAGCCACCTTCTTCTTTCTCCTCTTCTTTTTTATACAGAGTTAGGGCTGTATTAGCCAGAAAATTCCTTCTTCTAAAAATATCTAGTTTGTCACTTATGCTATCAAGGTTGTTTTTCTGCTACCCTTACGACATATAGCTCATCTCACTGAGCACACAGGTGCCCACCCGTCAATGCCTTTCTGTTCCCTTTAGTTGCTGCTGAAGACATGGTTTATTTGGATGGCTGCTTTGTTCTGCCTGTGTGTCGGTATGGCAAAAGTTAGTAGGAAGTGGGATAGATAGTGCTACAGTGAGGTGGATTTGTAATTGGTTGACTGATCGCACGCAAAGGGTGATCATAAATGGTCTCTCATCATCTTGGAGAGACGTGACCAGTGGGGTGCCCCAAGGTTCTGTTCTTGGTCCAGTGCTCTTCAATATCTTTATTAACGACTTGGAGGAAGGAATAGAGAGTTTGCTAATTAAATTTGCAGATGATACCAAATTGGGAGGAGTTGCTAATTCCCTAGAGGATCGGATGAAAATCCAAAAGGACCTTGACAGATTAGAAGTCTGGGCCAAAGCTAATGGAATGGATTTCAACAGAGGGAAATGTAGGGTGCTACATCTAGGTAGAAAGGATGAATTGCACAGATATAAGATGGGGGACACTTGGCTAGAGAATAGTACCTGTGAAAGGGATTTGGGGGTCTTGGTGGACCACAAATTGAACATGAGCCAGCAGTGTGATGCGGCGGCCAAGAAAGCCAATGCGATTCTTGGTTGCATCAACAGAACCATAGTGTCTAGATCAAGGGAGGTGATAGTGCCACTCTATTCTGCTCTGGTCAGACCCCACCTGGAGTACTGTGTCCAGTTCTGTGCGCCTCAGTTTAAAAAGGATGTTGACAACCTCGAGCGGGTGCAGAGGAGGGCGACTAGGATGGTTGAAGGCCTGGAAGAGATGTCTTATGAAGAACGGCTTAGGGAACTGGGAATGTTTAGCCTATCAAAGAGAAGACTGAGAGGGGATATGATAGCTATGTTTAAATATTTGAAAGGATGTCATATTGAAGAGGGAACAGGTTTGTTCTCCATGGCTTCAGAGACTAGGACTCGGGGCAATGGTTTCAAACTACAGGAAAAGAGATTCCATTTGAACATTCGGAAGAACTTCATGACAGTTAGAGCTGTTTGGCAGTGGAATATGCTGCCACGGAGGGTGGTAGAGTCTCCTTCTTTGACGGTATTTAAGCAGAGGCTGGATGGCCATCTGTCGGAAATATTGTGAAGGGGTTCCTGCTTGGCAGGGGGTTGGACTCGATGGCCCATGAGGTCTCTTCCAACTCTATAATTCTATGATTCTATGATTCTATGATTCTATGATTCTATGAAAATCCAGGGATGCCATTTTATCAATATGGAGCAAATAAGAGTTAGAAAACTTTACTGATCTGCAAATTACCTATGATTCGTACTTGAATTCCTGCATGATGAATAGTGGAGGAATCCTGCCTTCCGAAAATCTGACTAGAAATATAAAATTTCTGAATACCTGACCAGAATGCTATATGCCACTGATGAGACCCACAGAACTAAGGCTGGACATTAACTTGTTCCCTTGCAACCTTTTTATTTACCATATCTTTTAATCTTCTGTCCCCAAATGTGATGCTTTCTTACCCTGTTTATTTTATACAATTAAACATTTTCTTGATTTGGGTTTTGATAAAGCATAAACCTCTTTGTTCAGAAGAGAGACCTGATAATTTCCATGGGAATTTCCTCTCAGGCAAGAGTATCTTAGATCGTAGCAATCCTGTTCCAAGGACGACTGGTTGGATATGTCACATTTTACCAGTACTTTGCTGACCTGTCAGTGAGCCCCACCCAGTATCTAAAGAGCCGCACAAAGCATGTATGTGCAGCAAAATAAAATAAAATTTTACAAACTTTACAGAAGGTTCAATGGAGAACCATTCACCTTTATTTCTTCTAGGGGGAACAGTGGATTCTCTAACCAAAGCATGACTAAACTGTGCTGGGAGGGCCGGAAAACGCACAGCCATAATATGCTCTGGCTCTGGGCACTGAGTCAGATCATTTTTTCCTTGTAGGCCAGCACAGTCAACTTCGACTGGCACAGTCTTCTCAGGGTTTGTGGGTGAGATTATTTCCCAGCATTGGCTGCTAGATTTGTCAGGTCTCAGGGCACTTGGCTGATATCCCAGAGAACTGCTTTGCTTTCCCAGTGTGCCAGGTGGAACAACAAATCTCAAGAGGTGATGGAAGAGGAGATAATTTGTGTGATATCTTTTTCATTGTGCTGTACCTTACTTTACCCATTCTAGCTGACGTCAGGGCTTGCTGCTTCAACAGCAAGGTGTTTCAGCAAACATTGTGCTTGATTTACCTCTAACCCTTGCTTGTTCCATCTTTGTGACATCACAATAATCCTTCCTTGAAAAAGTGCTCTGATAAGTAGTCTCTAGGTGGTTTACAGTTTAATTACAGTATGCAGGCTACACATATACATTCCCACAAGCTGGGTACTTCTTTTACAGACCTCAGAAGGATGGAAGGCCGAGTGAACCTTGAGCCTGCTACCTGGGATTGAACCCCAGGTGGTGAGCACAGTTTTACCTGCAGTACAGGCATTTAACCACTGCGTCATGGGGCTCCTAGGCTCCAGTACTTTGGCCACCTTGTGAGGAGAGAGGAGTCCTTGGAAAAATCCATGATGTTGGCAGAGATTGAAGGCAAAAATGAAAAGGGGACAGCAGAGAATGAGATGGTTGGATGGTGTCATCAATGCAACCAACATGAATTTAACCAAACTCTGGGAGGCAGTGGAAGACAGAAGGGCCTGGTGTGTGCAGCCTGCATGCTGTAATTAAACTGTAAACTGCCCAGAGACTACTTGAAGTGGTATGGGGCAGTATATAGGTAGAACACTTTTGCTGAAATGAATATCTCACTGTGCCAGATCGTAGGACTGGTCATTTTTCTTTTCTTTTCTTTTCTTTTTTAAGCAATGTTTGACATTTGCTTATATTTTTACAAAATAGGTTACCAGCTACAGAAATGGAGGGGGTTTAAGTCTTCTCTCCTGCTTTTAAATAGCAACTGGGATTGAACAAACTAGCAGATAAGAGAGCTGGACATGGCACACTGCATTTGACACAATTCTTAGAGGTAGAGCTTTAAATGGCAGAGTAAAAATCCCTTTGAATGTAGATACAAAACCCGAGTCTAAAAATAAACAGGAGTCTTGAAATTTTTCAAAGGTCTTAAAAATTAAGCAACAGGGAAGCAACCTTCTCTGTTTACTTATTACACAACCCCACAGAGCTGCAGACATATCAAGCTGGGCAGAGTGGAGCTGCAAGCATAGCGTTTGTGTCCGTTGTGATGTTTGGAGTTCTCCCTAGGCGGCACAGCCACCAAACACATCCTGCAAATGCTCTGGCTCAATACTCCACCACAAGGATGCTTTGTTTTGATGTGGTGCTACTATCCAGTTTGTTTGGGGAACCATTTGGTTTGGACTAGTCAGGAAGTCTTCCTGCTCTGCCATGACAGCATTTTTAATGTGTCTTGGATTCCTCCCAAATACTGTGGTCGAAAGATGCCTTCTGCAGAATTTACCCAGCTGCTACCTAGGCATTTAATGTATCCCTAGTCTGTAGAATTTAATGAGGCAGTTATAACCACTAATGCTCACTCCTCTTTTAACCACCCAAGAAGTGGAGAAAGGAACACTTGCAACTTGCTGGAACCAGTACAACCTACCTTGTATGCGATGTAGTCCCACTGCATAATAGAGGGGTTGCTCTCAGCGACAGAACTCTGCTATTTGATTACTGTCTGTTCTTGCAAGGATACAAACATCTGTTCAGTAAATGAGGCAGTGCTGAAAAGAAGACTTAATTAATTGGGTGTATTTAACTACTAAGTACCCCCCGCCGCCGCCCCTTGCCACAGGTGTCATGTAACCTCAGGGTGTGTTCGCAGTGCTTGGATTTCTGTGAAGTTCATTCCAAAGCTAACTTTTGGATGGTTTCCATTGCAAAAAATAACAACTATTTCATCTGATATTTCTATACGTCTAACAAAGGCTTCCCATTGCAACCTCTATTGCAAGAATGTTGGAGAGGTCATTATGAATTAGGAAAGAATTTGAGATCTTAAATGAATAGGACATTCTAGAGTTCTCCATAATGGGTACTGTGTAGGTACTGTCATGTGTAGGAAAGTCCTAGATTACGGGTATTATTCAGTCTAAGTGACGGCACTTCTATGTTTTGCCCAGGCTGCAGTTACTGAACTCTCATTAAAGATAGTTACATGTACAGTAAACCACAGTTTAATCCAGAGGTAATTCGGGCATGCACGACTGAGCTAAGGTTCAATTTTTCTTCGTAGAGTTGCACCTGGTATGTCAGCCAAAGCTGATAAAGGGTTGGTGATTTAGGTATCTGCTTGCAGAGGCAGAGTTTGGAGTTTGATTCCCCACTATGCCTCCTATGAGCAGAGCCAGCCCGTGTGCTCTTGGGCAAGCTGCGTGGTCCCAGGGTGCCCCCGGAAGAAAGGTAAATTGCTTCTGAGGAGTCTTTACTTAGAAATCCCACAGGAAGTGTTATCATAAGTCAGAGTTGACTTGGCAGCACATTATTATTATTATTATTATTATTATTATTATTATTATTATTATTAT